>CM060964.1:167137114-167444614 GCA_030765045.1 Tenodera sinensis
TCACCTTTACCGGTTTCCTCACAGTTATTTTGTTTTAAGCACTCTAGTAAACTCATTTTCCTTCTTACTTCATGACCATATACATGACATCCGATTCCTAACAAGTCACAGTAACTACTACATTTGCAATCGAGATTATTTCAAATATAATTTAATCCTAGAGACAACGAACCTCGTTAACATAAAACACACATTAAATCTTTATTATAGTGCTAGGCAGCAATGCATTGTATTGATTGTTACCGAGTAATACTTAACTTGGTTTGGTGCAAGTAGATGGCAATCGTTAACATCAGACGAATTTATTTCTTGAAGTAATGCCGCTCGTGCAGTTCCAAGAAGAAGCTCACTTTGATTCCTATAGGGCTTTTTTACTTGGTAAGAATCCAACTCGCCAGAGGCGTCTTTCGTAATATTTTTCCCTGATAAAAAAACACGAACTTATTGTTGAAGTGCGTCTTTCTTTCTTGTCCTTTGTAACGTGCGATAAAAAGAAATATCTTTCTGCAACATTATCATCCCACCATTAGGAGTATCCTATGAGACTATTTTCAATGCAATACATAACCAATTCAGTAAATTTATAAAATCTTTAAACACCATAGGATTGTTAATTTAAGAGTCGGTTCATACCTCCATAGATTTGTAGGTTTTAAAACTTCCGGTACTGTATTCGGGCAGTTCTATAACTACCGGTACTGTGTCCCGCTGAGTACCGGCCTAACTAAAGCCGTGGTTGTACCCTAAACTTTTGTTAGGCGAGTGCTTCTATTCGTTTGCCTTTGCTTTTTTTTATTGGTTTTTCGGAAGTGTCGTACTTTGGAGGACATGGCCAGCTTTCCCAGGCTGCCTCTCTATTTAGTCGACTACCCCGTACATCAACCTCGGGTGATTCTTTTGACTTCCGATCTGTAACAGGGATGCGTTAGCACCACAGCGGTTTATACATTTCATAGCCCAGTACTCGACGGTGGTGACTCAATCTCTTATAAGCCTTTTGACCGATTACTCCATTGCTTTTACAATTTCGGGTAACGCGTTTATAAATTGGTCAACGCAAACGTCTGCACGGTTTTCACTACCTGTGGGTTTCTCTGATTATTCTGCTGAGATCTTTGCTCTTTATCAGGCACTGCACTCTACAATTGTATTTCGAATTCCACGATTATTATTAATCATGTGAATTGCTCGAACTCTTTGAGTGTCATTCGGATCATCAGCTCCCCACAGGAGCGGACTGGTGGGAGACTCTGCGCAGGTTGGAAACCTCTAAAGACATAGGCGGGCGCAAATACTATTAATTTATGATGGGTTCCGGGACATGCTCTTATTTTGGGTAGCGAAAATACAGACCGACTGGCCACTCCTCTACGCTCCATCAGAAGCGGTAGTCCTCCCTTGGAGGGTTGCTGATCATCATGTATCTGAAAACGTTGTTCCCACATTCTGACTTTTATGACCTGCCTTCACTCTGTTGTATCTCCGTGATTTAAGAAATCCACCCTCGGTACGGCAGGGATCTCTTTAATCTCGAAAATCCGACTAGGAGTTGTAACATTGGCCTACGTATTTCAAATACCCTAATGACAATCACCACACTGTGGTTGTGGTATCTTCGGAGAATTATTTAATTGCTCTTTACACACTCCATTTTGTTAATAAACTTATCGAGACACTCGCAAGGTGACATAGCAATGCCCCATGGAATATAATCTCTATGGTTTATTGCACTGATATACATTTGCCCAGAATATTACCTCGATATCTCATTAATTGTAAGCTGAAACTTTGATCCTTCTCTTCGGATCTACGAATCAGTATTTTTTTCTTCTACATTTCCTCTCGGCGCAAATATTGAAGAGTCCTGCCCGGGTCGAGATTGTGCGTCCATAAACCCACATCAAGTTTTGGTAGAACATGGTTGGCAGCAAGTAGGGGTTGGGCAAATCGTGTGCCTAGTGCGTTTCGTCGTTTGCGCATATTCTGACAGTAGTGACATGAGTAACTCGTATGACATTTCTAACCTTAGTTTTTGGATTTGTTGACGTTTTAGTTAGTGCCTCAATTTAATTCGAATTTAGTTATAGAGGCTGTTTTAAATGAGTGCTCTTGCATGTGTCTTGCGAACAGTTCTTTGAAGATTAAGTAATAAATCCAGTACATAACACTTATCGCCGAGGAACATGGCTTCATCAACGATATTGTTGGAATTATATGTATTGTTCTTCGTAATACTTGGAGGTAAATTCGATTTTATTCAGATAAACCTGAATATCTAAAAAATAACTTTTAGAAGTAAAACTAATCCGTAATAAGTGAGGTAATTATCAAATCCATGGTACTTTAACCATGAGATAAGTACCAAATTGTTAAAATATTGGTTACCAGAGTTGAGTAAGCCTGTAAGTAATATAAGCAGCCATTCTCTTTTGTCAGGGGTAGGTATTTCCAGAAAAAAATAAGTTCTAAAATAGTGTGGTAGGTATAGTAGGAAAAACTGAGTGTTACAATGTCGGTTTTTGCACTCAGTCGCATGCATTTAAATCGTTTTATGAATACACTAGTAAAAAAAATCTGTTTGGTCGCATCGCTTAATTCTCAGTGGGCTGCAATATATAAAACCATAGTTTTGTTAAAACTGCGTATTCGAGCTAATCGAACCTCGGTAACCTCCATGGAAAAACGGCATAACCGACTGAAGTTCTCCTGCTATACTAAACTTTATCCAAAACGAAACACCCTCTTAAGCCCTGCTAAGCCTGTACAGAAAAGGAGACAGAAGTCTTACTTCCAATTACAGGTCTATCTCGCTCTTGACAGCCTTTTCTAAAGTAATGGAAAAAGCTGTATGTTATAGGTTATAAGATACATGTAATTAAACAACATTCTGAAAAGATCGCATATTTGCTAAAACACTTCATTTTGCTTTTTGCACACATGTGGCATTATATTACACTCCTTTATTGCAGAACTTGCGAGAATATACTTTACAAACAATTTACACTCATAATAGGTTATTTATACATATATGCATCCCACTCATGTAATTCTAGGTGATGTGTATAAAATATCTAATTATATTAAAAAAATTAAATAAAATAAATAAATATACATGTATCTATAACACATCTAACACATTATACACATCACCTTTGACAATCTGCACCACCAGCCAGCCTCTGCGTACACAATCAGGAGAAAACACACTTCTAGGCTGAAGAGGGTTAAACCCTGAACAGCCCGGGTATGGTTTACAACCATGCCCAAAATCCTCATTTTAATTTTTGACGCTGGGTGTGATAAGTTCACAAAGCCATAGTAATAATATGGGTAGGAGGGGAAACAAAAGTACCACCTGATGCTGAAAGCGTAATGCAAATAGCTATTCCAATAAAAAATAGTGGTAATTTGTAGTTATTCAACTATCAATCATGCTGTATGTACAAAATCATATATGGTACTGTTGAGGTACATGTACTTGTTAACTGGAACCAGTATTGTCAGGTTGCTGACCATGAAACAACATCCAGTATTGTGCAACTCTTCAGTATATACACTAACACTTCGGTATCAATTTCTACGAACTTTCAGGTTTAAGAACAATGAAAACAGCACCTTAAATAGCTTGTGGATTTCATTTGCACTTTCATTTTGTGCCAATCTCTTGAGTTTTTCGCTCACTAAAAACCCTTTCTGCAGCTTTATTAGCATTCTATTGCACAAATGCAACCACTCTTAGTTAAAACTTGGTGTATGATTTCTATATTTCCCCATACTGGTGTTTCACAAAATAAGCACTCATATAACTATAGAAACAAACTGCTGTACACAACTGAAGATTAAAATGGTTATTGACTTGGTGCAAGATAACCATGTGTAAAACAGTTTGCACCCATTCTTCCATTTGCTTACCACTCTACTAATTCCCGTTAATATTAGATTCTACATTTTCACACACTGTAAGGTAGGTGAAAGAGCAAAAGAAAATCCACAAGGACAAAAATTTCATGGTGATCAAGTGTGTTCATTTGCTACCATAGCAAGAACAATTCAATTATTTGAAAGACAATCTGCACTCTGACTGGCCTCGGATGTGTTGCCATTATGGAGAAAGATCCCTTGCAGTTCCGTGGTTGCTGTTCTTAAAATTTGGCAAGAATCTTTTGGTAAGCAAACTGTGGTGTACCAATTAGCAGTAACCGTGCTTTGTTCCTCCAGAGGAATGGTTGCCACAAGACCACCCTTTAAGAAAAGTGAGGCAAACATTTTCTTGCTGACACTTTGGGGGGACACTTCACTTTTGTTGGTGGGTGGATTGTCATCAGGAAAGATCCACACCACTGATCGCCACTTGGCCTCCATATCAAACTAATGAATCCAGGTTTTATTACCTGTGATGATGTCAGAAACCCATATGGAGTCCATGCCTTCGAATTTTGCCAGCATTTTCTCACACCAACACAGGCGTGGTTTTGTTCTTCTGTGAAATTGCCAGCATGTGATCTTCAAATAAAGAATTTGTGGGGAATTTTCAAAACTGCTGGTGAACCAATCTGCAATGATGCCTCAATTTCTTTAAATGTTATGTGGTTATTTTTGTGAAGCATTGTCTCAATGCTGCAGTGGTTTCCTCAGTCACTGCCGTTGCTGGATATTTGCTTTTCTCATCTATCAAAAATGTTATGTCCCTTTTAAATTCCTGAAACCACCGGAAAACTGTGGCACAGGAAGGAGAGATGTCACAAAATGCCTGTTGAAAACATTCAAGACTTTGGCACTGATTTCACCCACTTTTAATATCATAGAAAATCCTTGAGCATAAATGCTCTCTTCCCAGCTCCTTTGCAGGGACTGACTACCTGTGTGCCGCGGGTTGTTTGTCCTTGCACTGCTGGAATTGCTGAAGTGGGAGAGTAAGTACTCGATACCAGTTTACTCACGAAGGATGGGGCTACCCCACCCTGCATACAGTTTGAGTGGATCAACTTAAATTTTCTCACACCTCAAAACTTTAGTAGTGACCATCGTATATATGGAGCTAGCTTCTTAACTACAGAAACAACTCCTTGGCTCATTTCTCCAATACGTGACTTCATATTCATGCTGGGTGAGTAACCATTTGTCAGTCTATTCATCTTGTTTCCTCTGTTTTTCAATTTTAATAAGCAGTCTCTATGAGGGGTAGAATGTCCATGTTCAGCTATTCATATTCCACCATAGCTCAATTCACTGAAACCAGATGTTGCAAATTGAGATGCACCACCAAATACTTCACAACATGCACAGAACAATGATCCTTGGCTAGTAGAATATACAAGATATTCATGGTTTATGATTTCCCCATTCACCAAAACCCTCTGAAACAGATTTCTGCTGCAAAATTGATGAGATTCATCAGCATATTGTCATGAGGACATAGAAAAATCAGCATTTTTTTATTAATGCCATTTCTAACAAATAACTGGGTTGTTACTGGGCACAGGAAATTCCTCTGCTTCAGAGTGTGTGGATTATTGACATCCTTCCAGAACTACAAAAGCTAGAACTTCTGTATTCTATTTATCATTTAGAACCTTAATTTCACCTGCACTTCCAGAGCTACACTATTCATTGTTACAGTTTTGAACCACAACTTCACCTGAATGTTCACAGCCACATAGTTTACTTTTATTTTTGCCACTGAAATAACTGTACAGTTGTGGTATTTTCTCTTTTTTCTTAAGGTTTCTTATGATATGCAGCACTACTTAACCTAAATCATCCATCCATATTGTTGCTGTGAGCTGAAAAAAAAATCTGTAACATAGTGTGTTGAGAATGAACATTCTCTGATAATATCAAGAACAACGGAACCAACTTCACTATGACCAGTTAGTACTTGAATTACATACCTTAAGTTTAAGTTGAGAACCAGTGGAATGATATTATATTGCAGCGCTGTCTAATGCGGCACCCATTTTTCTGGTGCCCTTCAAAAGCAAATTTGTACTCCAACGATTTCTAATATTGAAATTTCAAGATAAAACTTTCCATCCAAATATTTTCCCCGTACACACCCATGAACTATATTTTTGTACACCTAAAGTGGTATTCCTTACTTCCTGAATCAGTGCTTTCCCTTTCTCCTCTCAAAAGAAGTGTACTTGCCCTAATGATGGTTGTGATGGCGCCCACACCTCCTTAGACATGAGTTAAATGTGTCCGAGCACATGAGAAAGCTGGACAGCACTGTTGTATTGTGTATGACACCAATATATCCCTGAATGGTTGAACAATTGATCAACATGCCACATGTGAGGTCTTGTAGGCTATGTGATTATGCAGAGAGCTGTCTTATACTGTAGCCTACATGATTAATGTGCTCATGTGCAAGACATTATACAGGTGGAGCACAAGTAAAATAAGAGTTTAATGACAGCTAGAAGTATTTGTTAACACTTTGTCAATAAATAATTAAATGCTGATGCAATGCACAGTATATTTAAAAATAATTTTTCAATGGCAACATTTTGCTGCCCCCAAAATTTTGCACATGCCCAAATACCTCTCAATAAATTGTATATAATATGGATATATACATGGTGATGTATAATTAACCTGTCTCAAAATCACTGTTTACCATTCCGTTGTACCCCTTTAAATAATTTTTGGGTCAAATTCTGAGACATTCTCTCTCTCTGTGATATATATGTTTATTTATTGAATACCCAAAATGTCTATATGGAATATTTAATCATGTTATTGTGCAGTGAGAGATTTTGAAAGTAGGGTCTCGATAGAGTCAGACATACCTTCAATTCTAACACACAGTATGCAGTAATTATGATGTGTGTAATTCTAAATTACCTACTTGGGTTTGAAGACATTCAGTTCACACACCTACATGTTGTTAGCCTTAAGTTTCTTCTGTAATATTTGATTTGCTTTGTCCATCTCTTTGTAAGTTAGTAAGTATTTGCAAGTACAACCAGCTGGTGTTCATGGATCCAGTTTGCACAAGATGGATGTTGCTGAAATAATCAGGACATTAAGGTTTCTAGGAGAGGCATACCTGGTTAACAATCTTATTCAATGGAAGGCATTTTTCTCAGAAGGCTGAAAAATGTTTGGAATGCAATTTTTCCAGAGACAAATGGAGAAAGGTATAGTACTTACGGCTCCCCATTATATTAACAGTCTTGCTGAATCTTTCCTCTAGCAATCTCTCTTCTTTGTAGTATTCCACATTCTCCAAATAACAGAACTAGATTGATGGTGTGTTCTTTACAGCTTCACTTAGAACTGATTGTGTCATTTGATCTTTGACTGGATTCTAGTAGCCAGTATTTTCACTGGACTGCCAACTCTTATCATTAGGTATAGGAATATCCAAGCATAAAGCCAGGACAAAAGAAAGATATAACTGTTATCAGACTTTATACTGTGACTCATAGATAAAAAAAAATACCATCCCCATTCCTCATACAGTCTGCTGGGATCTGCAAACCAATCACAAGACTGTTTTACCTACTATCAGTGTTTGATGGCTGCTACTGTATACATTCTATGAGTGCATTGATGTTGGCTTGAGAGTATCTAACTTGAAGCCAACTGTTTAAGAATTCCTATGCCTGCTTATCACATACTTCTTTGCCATGGGTAGTGGCATAGAGATGCCACATGGCATGCTATACTGTTTTGCCAAGCTCTTCTGACTTTTATATTGAGATGCATTTCTGTCCAAGAAATATACGTTTTTACTAAGTGAGGCATCATGTACTTATGGAATTGAAGTAGAACACTGAAAATCATGCACCAATACAGCATCATGTTTCATTTTGCTTATAGGTGTCCTGGTGTGTGTGGGTGCATGTTCTGTAAAACTGTATATTTTAAATTTCTCTCTATATAGAGATAGCATAATTTTCATTGTTTTTATAAAATATATAAAAAGTAATTATTACATTCAAAATACTGATATTGGAGAAAAATTACAACCGAAATGAGCATTGCAAAATCAAACAAATATTAAATGAATTAAATAAAAACACTAAAATTTTATAACCATAAGTTATTCCCAGGCTGTTAATGTTGTGGTCTAGTGGAGATAGATGTTGCAGTTTCGTCCACTACTACGGTGAATATCTTCAGTGGTACAGTCAGTGTCTCCTTGGAGGAGGTTTTGCTGCATCTGATGCATTGGCTGTCTGTGCTGCTCTATTTATATGGAGAGTGCTCTTCACTGGTTGATCCGGATGCTGGACAGCTGTGAGAGGGGAGGGGTGTGGGGCTTCTTGTATGATGTTACTCCGTTTTGATTGGTCCACTTTGTTTTCTCTTGTTATGTGAAGTTTCTTGCCTTTGATGACTGGATGCCAGTTGAACTTTATAGCCTCTTCTTTCTTATTGAAATTTTCAGGATGTTTGTAAATTTTGATGGCTTCATCCTGTAGTTGGGCATGGTATCTTTACTAATGAAAGGATGCTAGTGTCCTGGAACTTCATGATGTGTTCACCCTTTTCTTTAGTTGCGCATTGGGCAACTGCAGACTTTTCTGTTTGGCCCAGGTGGCAACTTCTTTTGTGCTCATTGAGCCTGGTGTTAGTGTGCACTGGAACCACACAATCTGGTATGGCCTGGGCCGTACAGAAGTCTGTGGTTGTCCATCATGCAATTGAAGTGGAGTGTCAACATATTAAATTCCAGGACACAAACATCTTTCATCCATAATATGCAACCATGCCCTACTACACTGTGAAGCTATTGGAATTTACAAACATGCCAACAATTTCAATAAGAAAGAAGAGGCTCTAAAACCCAAGAGCCTCCAATCATCAAAGGCAAGAAGTGTCGCTTATCAGGAGAAAACCAAGTGAGCCAATAAAAACAGAGCAACATCATACGAGAAACTCTGCCGCTCATCTGGTGTCCAGACCAATTAGCAGAGGGTACTTGATAAAAATATAATGGTAACACATCAAATGCAGCGAAACCTTCTCCAAGGAGACTTCATCAGTGGCACTGAAGATGTCCGCTGTGGTAGTGGATGAAACGTCTGGAACATCTCCAACAGACCACAGCATAACAGCCCAGAAATGACTTCCAGTTACATTGATTCCAGCTGCGAAAGCCTATGTTCTCTCATGGTAAAATTTTATTACCTAGTGTAAAATTGTTGGGTAATTTTGGACCTCCCTCTTTGTTATCTTCGCCATAAGGGTATATTTTGATGTTAAATTTAACTTGCTATCTCGGTTGATCTTGATCTTGATTCAGTTACTGCTATACAAAGGCATATTATGCCAGCCACCATTTTCAATCAAGTCAGTGGTAAAATATTGACATCAAATCATTCATGATCTATTTTTGAGCATTGGTTCCTTTACTGCGAAGATTTAAAGACCAGGGATATTGAAGTGCACACAGGACATAAATGTTTACTTCAGATGTAACTTTTCATTAGACAAAACGTTATTTAAAAATTAGGTTACCTGTGGACGTTTTCTTGTACATTGAACTCTGTCTACCGCTGCTGAAGTCAGGTAAATTAGCAATGCCATGCATTTGTTTGCATGGGTAGCATAAGTACTAAATTCACCAATCCTTGTTTTGTACTAGTGTTGTTTAAACTTTAGACATGGATCCAAGGCAAGGTGACGTGTGCCTTGCTGTATATGCAACCAGCAGCATGTATGAGTACAGCATGTAATCTAGAACACACAAGTTTAAATTTGTTTGAAGAGGCATATTTGAAGCAATATTTGCCAACTTGGATCTATGGCCTTGCTTGCTATACTGAGGTTATAACAGATGTACCTAGAAGGAAAGACGGAAGGAGAGTAGTGATTTGCAGTTGATAGAGGTATAAAATATCTCAAAATGCATATCATTAACAAACAATATCTTGCAAATGATTAACCCATTAATCCCAGCGGTCTATTTGTAGACTGTTACAGATATTTGTTTATTTGGTTAGCATGAATTCTCAAGGGCTATTTTGACCATGTATGTCATCACTGATGTTATTTGATTATGTGAACACATTCTTGTCCCTCAGAAGCTAGAATATTGTGAAGTTTATTGATTTATAATAATAAGGTGCAAATGACTGGAGTGCCTGTGAAAGGATATTACAGTAGAATCCTGATAACTTAACCTAATGTGGACTGAGAGGCTGCCGAGTTTTACAGAATAAGAGGGTCTCTTATTCACAACTCATAACATAAGACTGCAAATTACATAAATGCATATTCTAGCACAACATAGAAAACAAAAGTATTACATATTCTAAAATGTGTCATATATTAATATGTTTCCCTTTGTCCGGTCTCTGCAACACTTCTTCTTTCCCTGATTACCCTCCCCTTATGTAGGACTTACACCCCCTAGGACTTACAAACCAGTGCCTAGGGTCAGACACCTGTCGGGGAGCAGAGGGACCTCTGGACCGGACAGAGTGAAGACCTGGAAGCAGGTGGTCAGCCAAGCACCAAGTATGAGAGTGAGGAAGATGATATGAAATGGATGATTGGAAGGGTGATAATGGAGCAATTGGTGGAATGAATGGCGGGGGAAACCTGGAGAACCCAGATAAAACCTGCCCAGACGCCGCTTCGACCACCACAAAACGCCACATGCGGGACCGCCTAGGTCAGGGGAAGACAGGTATTGTAGCTGTGACGTCCGCTCACTCAGCTCACATGCTCCTACCAAAAGCCAGTTGAATGTGTGGTGTTACAGCGGGGAAGAGAAAATGGCATATGAGACATCGTAATTTTAATGTTGACAGTTTCAATTACAGAATAGTCACAGATTATAAATAATTACATTTCGGCTTTATGCCATATATATACCAAGTGAGTCAGCCGCACCTTATTTTTTTGGAAGGTAGGCCACCCATCAAACGGCGTGTGCACCTTAGTCCAGTTTTGCACTTACTAAAATGTATTGCTTGATGTTCTTAAAGAGAGGAATGCGCAAAATTGGGAGCAACAGTGGTTTAAGGGACATAACGTACTCCTCGCCAAAGTACACCTCAAAAACATACGACTCGTTTACTGAGAGCGAATTCCAGTTTCCAGCTGATTTTACAAACTTTTTATTAGAGTACACATAGCAACGTAATTCAGTAAATGCCTCGGAAAATTTGGACCTATCATATGGGTACATTAACGTCAGCTAAAAAGAAAATGGTAGATTCTTGTACTTAGAGCAGGGGTTGGCTGCCAAAAATTAGGAAAAATTTAGAGACACGCCCCATCCATCATGGACCTGTACAGTCAAAACGGACATATTATTAAACAACAGTTTCTTTACATTTTTGTGTGCACTACGCCTTGTGTATCTCAATATGCATAACAGCTTTTGCCATTTAAGTAACAATATTAAAATGCCCAGCAAATGATTAAAACCGTCTTAAAAGGCTACATCAAGCCCGAAAACTCACGAGGTGGCAATGGCATAGCGCTAGGCATGCAAGTCCTACTATTGAACGCGGTATGTGCTTTCAGTCAAGTCTCGAAATAGCTGAATAGCATTGTGACGGGTCCTCTGCGCTAAGCCCCAATGACATAGGTTCGAGTCTCAGTATTGTAAATATTTTTTTTTTGTGTTCATCAGAACTTGGAAACCGAATTCACAATAATCTAATTATAAAGTCCCTGAGCGTTTAGGACATTATAATTTAAATCGTTTTTGGTTTTCTGCATTTTGTAATTGAACAGGTGTAATGACTTCTGCGCCATTGGACTGGCATGATGTATTGTGTTGTGAATGCCGACCCCTGCGTTCTCCACACGTATGCTGTCGCACGATATTTTGTGCCAGTCTTTCACTATGTATTCGACAGACGAGTACATAGATATGCTTTTGATCTACGGAGAAGTAAGAACAAATACACCGGAGAAAATATCTCGGGAGAGATATCTGAATAGACGATAACCAACAGCAAACACCTTCCGGAATGTTGAAAGGCGTCTGTGTGTAACAGCATCACTTGCAAGAATGCCTCCTCTTAGACATGCACCCGCACCATCGGGTGTTAATGCAGAAGCAGTTTTGAATGCCACCCACAACAATCCGCATACTAGTACACGGGTAGTTGCTCAGGAGGTGAACATCAGCCAGTCTTCTATAGTGCGAATATTGAACACTAATAAGTTCCATTCTTATGGTTTGCACCCACACCAAGCACTTCATGGGAGAGATTTCCAAGCTCGAGTGATCTTTTGTGAATGGTTGCTGGAGCAAGTAGCAATTGATGTGGGATTCGCATCCAGGATATTGTTTTCTGACGAATCAAGATTCCACAACAATGGAACTGGAAATCGTCACAATATGTGCTATTGGAGTGTTGATAATCCTCATTGGGTAAGGGAGGCAGCATTTCAAGAGCAGTGGGGTGTAAATGTCTGTTGTGGAATCTTGGGAGACCACCTTGTTGAACCATTATTATTCGAGGGGAATGTAACAGGAACACGCTATCCGGAATTCCTCCTTAGCTCACCCCTTATTATTAGGGAATGTGCCACTGCAGGAGCGAATGACGATGTGGTTTCAACACGATGGCTCTCCTTATCGGTCGAGGATCGTCTGCAATCATTTGAATGCTGCACATCCTGGTCATTGGATAGGAAGACAAGGACCAGTCACCTGGCCTGCCAGATCACCTGATCTGACACCCCTTGACTTTTTTCTCTGGTGTTATTTAAAAGAACGCATTTATGCAGAGGAGCTGGACAATCCAGAAACCCTTCCTTAGTGTATTACAGTGGCTTGTAGATCTGTTCAACCCTGTATATAATTGATCCTTATTTTAATTGCACTTACCTATAGGTATGCTTAAACAGCTACCTAATTGTAGTTCACCAATAAAGAAACATCAAACAATGCCATAAAACATAAATAAAGCAATAAAAATGAATATAATAACAGTTTTCAGAATAATAATTTGTGAATTGTGAGGATTGCACGGTAAAAAAAATTAGTATGTGCAGGTGATTCAAACCACCTTCACAGCAGACAGATTACTTCGGAGTCCTGCGCTCGTTCCAACTGAGCTACCTAGTAACGTGTGAGGTAAACATTCCGTTTAAGATGTAATGTTCGCTGGTTCCAGTGAACATTTGCAGAAGTGCAAACGTCAGCTGACTAATTACGAATATATTAAAAGGCGATGTGATAACATCTATATTAGCAGTAATTTCATTGAGTGTTTAACATCCATGTTAAATATGCGGGTAGAACGTAGTAATGGGGTTGATGTTTTCATGTTGGAGTATAAAATGAGGATTGCATAAAACTCGAGAATAAGGGGCAGCTGACTCACCTGGTGTGTATATATATATATATGTATATATATATACACATAAATTCTAGTTTGTGTGAACAGTCATGTTATAATGCCAATAGAACAGAAATTATAACTATTTTGCCTGAGCTAGAGGAGAGCTATACAGAACAATTAGGTGGACATTTTCCGACATTTTCCGTTTCGCTTTTCTTTAACTAGTCTGTCAATGTTAGAGCATAATGTACGGCACAGTTGTAACCGAAGACTGCATGTTAGATTCTGATCTGACAATATGCTTCGGGATTTTCACTTAGAAAGGTTCATAACAGAAAAGAATTGTTCGCACACATACGTAGAACCAAACATACATAATATCCATGCAACAAGGGCATACAACCTCAGAAATCTGGTGTGAGGAACATCCTTATAAAAATCAGGCAAGTCTTCCTTGTGTTTATATTTGTCCTTCAGCAGATCGTCGCACTGTAAATTTATCAATTCAATTTGCTACCTGCTAGAAACATTAACATCCAATGAATACGTGGTCGCAAAGACCTGAAACATAGTTGACAATGTTTCTACATCTTGAAGCCTGGTCTCAAACTGGTGTGAAACATGGGGGATTGAACACAAACACAAAACCACTACACACAACACTACAGAACGTCAACAAAAACACAAAATAAAAACAAAATTCGCACTAACACCGTTAAGATCCCTCACACAGCAAATAAACACCCTTAGATTAGGCTGAAGAGGGTGTGAACATGCCCAAATAACATTTTTGATATTCATTCAGTTTCGTGCAAGTAGCGCCACTGATCTAGGCAGCATAGCAATACACTGCTCTCCCCTGACGTCACACAAACGTACAAGCTGGCTCTTCGTTTAAATACAGCACACGGGATGAAGTTGTCTTCCCCTGGCCTAGGTGGTAGGCGAGTGGTCTAACCATTCAGCCACGACACCGCCATTATACTTCCAGACTCAGAGAAGGATGAGGAATAATCCCGGCTGGAGAAAAATTCCTACTCCCTTGCCAGGAATTGAACCCGGGACCACTTGCACAACTGCGCTACAGGGCCAGCCTTCTCTGTAGCATATCCAATTTAATTTTGTTAATTTGTCTTTTCTTCTCGTTCAACATTTTTACTGGCACAAACAACTCGACACAACATTAACAGTAAGCCTGAAATCTTGGAAGTTGCACTATAACCAGAAATATGTAATTGAAAGTTTAGCTTACCACGTACATGGGTGTCTTATACATGTGGTAAATGATCTTGCTTGAATGTCCAC
The DNA here is from genome assembly GCA_030765045.1 of Tenodera sinensis. Lineage (NCBI taxonomy): Eukaryota > Metazoa > Arthropoda > Insecta > Mantodea > Mantidae > Tenodera > Tenodera sinensis. The sequence continues at coordinate 167,151,685 of CM060964.1, forward strand.
GAGTGACATCATGCTAATTGATGTGGGTAATGTCTCTGTCTACTTCCTTGAAATAAACAAGGCACTGCTAATAATGCAAGATGGCACTGTACTTAATCACGCACGGTCAGCAATGTTTATTTACTACATGGAAGTTGGAAAGATAACCTGACACACCTTTGGTCTTATAAATACAAAAGTGAACTCAATCATAAACTACTGCACAATAGCCATGTCTAAAAACATTTTTGTACTGAGTAAAGCAATAAACCTTCAAACCTTCCAAACTAGTGTTTGTGTTGTGTATTCATATTATTATCGGCAAATTTTTGGTTTCATAAGAATGGTCTGCCATATGCAGCATGCTGCATATGTCTGGCTAATTATCAGCCCTTTTCTTACTGTGAGGGAGGTTGTGGTAGGTTGTACATGTACACTAATTAAAATTTGCCTATACTACTCATACCGTATAGTAGATAATAGAAATTATTACAGTCAAGTCTAGTAATGAAAAAAAAAAAAAAAAAAAGTAAAATAAATACAGTTGAGTTACATGGAATGTTGAGTTATCGAGGGTCAAGTTATTGGGATTCTACTGTATTGTTTTTCCCCTTGTTACGTTTCCCTTCCAACTTTTTTAAACTATTGATAAAAGTTTGTATTATTGCGTCACACAAAGAACATGTCCTTGTAAGCAATTCTAATGCTGAAAATATGAGCCTAAAATCAACCACTCAATTTATATAGACGTTGGGCACAAGTGTTATCTCACGTCAGCACATGGAAACCCTAGCTTATGCAAGAACTAGTGACATTGTTACTTCTGTAATAGTATTCAAGCATCTGCCACATGTGTTATTTGTCTTTACAGTTTTTCTGATTGAAACAGAGTGAAGTGGTGTTCAACAGCATTCTATATTGTGTTCTTTGAAGCGAGGATAACATGTAAGAACAGGGATTCCTAAAGTACATATGTCTTATAATTATTTTTGGGGATAATTTTGCAATTCTGCACTAACAAACAATGCAAACGATAATAGGTAAGTCTGTTTTAGATTATATTCAGAGATATGGTGTGTGGTAATTGAGACATCATATTCAAAGGAATTATGCTGGATATTGTGATGATAATTTTTTCAATGAGATTCATGATGATTGTGATACAGTTGATGTGACTCTTCCTCCTGATCCAGACAGTCTGACTGATGAAGATGAAACACTAATGGTATAGTTAATGTGAATTATGTTCTCAGCCCAGGTGAAGTACATTTCACTACCTCTGAAAAGAGTGACATGAATTAATGACTTTAGCTTTGAAAAGTGAACCAAAAAGTGAAAGGTTTGCAACTGACCAATGAGATACAAAAAATGTCCTTCCAAGTGCACAAAAATTGCAGAAAATGGTCGTGCTTCATATAAAAATGGGAAGAAATGAAAACAAGTCTGAAGGATTGCATGCCACTTGGGATTCTGGATAAGTGTGATGTAGCACACTGCCACAAATGTTTTGAACCTTACCACAGCTAATAAAATGCTTTTACCACTCCAAATGTTTCAGTAAATATGTGATTTGACTTTAAATGATGTGTAATTGCTTTAAGAAATAAAGTTTAATCATAAAATACACGAAGTTGAAAAATGTATTTATTCATCATTTCGGTATGTTTTGATACTGTTAATGCCCAGCTGTCTATAGACCAGGTGATTTTGGGACGCTGGGAGAATAAAAAGGGAAATAAAGTATATTGTTGACATACTGTATGCTGAACCAATACATTGTTTTTTTTCAATTTTTGAAAAAAAGAAAAGTTTGGCGTTAATGGGTTAATGCCACGTGAGATATTTTAAACCTCTCTAGTGCAAATCGTTAACAAACAATATCTTGCAAACGGTTGCTGCCACAAAAAAAAATGTATTTGACAAAACTTGTATGCTACAACAGGATCTACATTTTTTATGTAGTACCATTTTGTCCCTGTCTTACGGTTTACCAGTTGTGCAACATTGGTTCAGACAAAATAACGCAGACTTCCAAGGTTATTTCTAGAAATTTCAGATAGTCTTTGTCATGAAAGTAGCTTAAAAATGTGTCTTACGGTTTACCAACTGTGCAACATTGGTTCAGACAAAATAACGCAGACTTCCAAGGTTATTTCTAGAAATTTCAGATAGTCTTTGTCGTGAAAGTAGCTTAAAAATGTGATTTTTAATCAAAATTGTTAGAACCCTTTTGAGTAAATCTACACTTTCAAAAAAATGTTCCATGTAAAGGGTAGTGTGGGTGGAGGGAGTTTGTTGGAAATCTTTGTGTTGCATTCTTGGAAGATACTTAAGACACTCATCAGCTAAGCACTTCTTAGGTTCCAGTTCTGTTGACTGAATATACCCAATGCCATTTATCATTAAAAGTGTCACAATAATTATATGCATTTTGTCTTATTTTTGTATAGACCAATTCCGCGAACATGTCATACCGAGTGTTAAAATTTGAAATTAATGTTTCACTTTTTTTACTGAGGAAAGATGATGCTAGATACTCCAAAGTATCTTATAAAGTGAAAAATAAATGTTTTTAACGTGAATATGGGTTCAAATTTCACTTCTTACCCATATATTTCCAAAGCACTAAAAATAAGCGCGAATAACGGTGATTTTCATATCAATATTTCAGGAGCTATGTACAACTGTTTTAATTTTTTTGTTCTGTACATCACACAATGACTCTTCGTCTTCGAAACGTGTATATGGCTAATAATTTTCGACATTTATAAATAATCCTTAGAGCCTCTTTAATTATCACTGGGTGTCAATGTCAGTCACGGTAAATAAGGATAAAGTCCTCTGGAGGGAAAAGTAATAGACTAAAATGAATATCCTTTTTGATTCTGCATCATTGCAATATAACAAATAAAAAAGTATCAGAAACTTTTCCTCTATAGTCATTAGTTTTCCCACAAAACACGTGACTAACTGACAGTTAGTGCTGGGGCCCTGTGGTCGCATACGCGTACAGTGCTTCTGAGACTTCAGTCAGGATAGACGTATCAGTCTGTTTTTGACTCCATGGCTAAAACACCAACCCAAAGACAACGTGAATACAAACAATGTCTGAAGGAGCAAGGCAATTATGCACAATGGAAGGAAAAAATAGAAGTGACTATGAGGAAAGGAAGAGCAATAATGAAACAAACAAAACAAGGAAAAGAACAGCTCAAAGCTGAATATAGGAGATATAAGCAAGCACAGTGGGCAAGACAGATGATAAGAGACCAAGAAGGGATTGATAAGGATACTCCATCAACATCAACCGCTTTCAAAAGCAAACGGTATTTCGGAAAGTGCAGAAAACGTGTTGAGGAAGCATTGCCGCAATCTCCACGTAAAAGAAAAGAAATGATCCGTAAAATAGCAGTTGAAGAGGGATTACATGTTGTAAAACCAAAGCATTCTGTTCCGGTATCTGGAAAACAACTATCAGAGGAACTTAAAAGTGCAATCATCAAGTTCTATCAGGATGATTCAATATCTTACCAAGCTCCTGGAAGAGATGATTTTATTGAAATCCATGTTCAGGGAGAAACAAAAGAAGTTCGAATTAGGTATCTAGTGGTAACATTAAAAGAAGCACATGCACTCTTTCTACAAGACCGAGTAGAAATGTCCGTGGGGTTGACAAAATTCGCTGAATTACGCCCTGCTCACGTGCGTCTTCAAAGTCAGATCCCACATAATGTGTGCACACGCATTATACATGAAAATATGAAGTTTCTTCTCAAAGCATTGTGTAAAAATCATGTACTCACTGAGACTGAGTTTCGTAAGTTCATAGCACAAGTGGTTTGTGATCAGAAATTGAGTGAATGTGTGCAGGGAGGATGCTCCAACTGCCCGGGATTGAGTGGAGCAGACATTTTGGATAAACTTGCTAATTCTCCATGCGAATGGAAGCTGTGGAGTTCATGTAATGGAAGAATGGAAATAGAAGTTAAAAATGGGTCTGTAAAAGACTGCATTGAAGAACTGAGCAATTGCCTGCCATGTTTCCTTAATCACATTTATGTAAAAAGACAGCAATCCGAGGCCTTTAAGAAGGCTCGGGAAAATGTTGCAATTAGTGAAGCTGTGATACAGATTGACTTCTTTAAGAACTACACATGCAAGGGGCAAAATGAAATTCAAGCTGCCCACTGGAACAATACACAGATCTCAATATTTACTGCCTGTGCCTGGTATAGGAAAGAAGATATTGGTGAAATTCAGAAACAATCTTTTGCTTTGGTGTCTGATTATGTATCCCATGACAAATATGCAGTTGATATTTGCTTAAGGAATATATTTTCGGAAATATTGGATATTGTTCTGAATCTTGAACTTGTGAAAGTGTTTTCTGATGGAGCTGCTTGTCATTTTAAGCAGAAATACACATTGAGCCATGTGACATATCTTTCCGAAGTATTTGGAATCCAAATTGAATGGCACTTCTTCGAATCCTATCACAGAAAGGGGGCAGTAGATGCGATTGGAGGACAAGTGAAGAGGATGGCATGGACAGCTGCGAAAGCAGGAAGCAGGATTCAGAGTGCTGAAGAATTTGTTAATACTGTTAGAAAGAAAACCAAATTATGTCTTCTTGAGGTTTCTCTGCTTGAAATTGAAGAAGCAAAAGAATTTCTCGACAAAAGATTTGAACGTATTTCACCTATGCCGTCCACTCAGCGGGTTCATTATGTGAAAGTATTAGGTTTAAATGTTGTGGAATATGCTTTTCTTTCATGTGCGGGAAGTGTCAGAATGATGCACAACTTTCAGAAATAAAAACAGTGTAGTGATATGTGTGTGTACTACGAGACTACTGCATATAGTGTTCCTGCACAATAAGGAGTCCAATCATGTGGTACAGGTATGTGCTGTGTGCTCTCATGTGTCGTCTTTGTTATGGTTTTGAGTCAGCTTTTTATACTTGCAACAACGTAACTGTAATAAGAAATGAGAGCTGTCAATGTTGCATGACAGTAATGCTTCTCCAAAGGATATGATTCTTCTCAAAATGATAAATACAATTACACACCTGTATGTAACGTATAATATGTATCACTATGATTTACCATATGTTATACCATGTAAAACAAAGACAAAGTATTACAATTTTTGCAAGTGTCAGTTAGTCACAAACTCATGTCAGTCACGCTGACCTTTTGAATAAATATCTGCAGATGAGAATAACATGCCAAACCTTTTTTCAGGTCATTTGAAAGCTTAGAAGTTGCTCTCTCAAGTGATTTTTCAGAACAAATCAAATAAGAAAACTTTCAGAGAAAATGGAGGACAAACGTTTGAAGTTGGACCTGCAGTTGACAAAAATGTCAGTAAGTCACGAAAAGTTTAGCGCTCATTATTAAATAATTGTTTCACTTTTTTAAGGTTTTTATATTTCCTATCACAACCGCCAATGTATTCTCTGCCATCGTATGTCGTTAAAATAACATTTTTACACCTATATTGACCATTAGAGAGACATTTTAGGAAGAAAATGTAGTGTAAATGTCAGTTAGTCACACGCAGAATTGCTCTATAGTAAGTTTCTTATTGAACTGGTCACATTTAAATATATGTGTATTTCATCAATTTATTGCATTATATGTTAATTTAAAATCTGTATGTGATATGAAGAAACTTGAGGGTATATCCATAATCTACATGAAAAAATGATCTAGAAAAGTGTCATTTTACTTCTGGCAATTCAAAAATGATTTATTTTGCTGACCAATGTATTTTTTCTATAAAACCTCCTTTTTATATTCAAATGTCATGGTTATCACAGTCAAAAGCTTGCTATGTTACAAAATATTTCTCCTACAAGCATCTTTTTTCATTTGTAATTAATATTATATATGATGTATCCTAGATACTGGTAGATCTTGTTACTTTTTCAAAAAGATTGGAGGGGCCCTAATGACCTAGCTGTCGACAGGTCCTTAACACCACTCACTCACTCAAAAAGATTGGAAGAAGAGATATTGGCCTGAAGTTTGAAGTGCTGGTTTAACATCTTAATGGAATGATTCTGGTTTCAAGTATTTTTTGCATAATGGTTTGCTTACTACTGTCAGGCTATCAGTAAACTTAGTTGTGATTTCATCATATCCTGATATATTTCAAGTTTATTTGTCAATACCTATGAATCAGAAGGAATAGCATTGCAATATAGTTCTTTAGGAAGAAACAAGGTGGTAGATGGCTGTTCAAGCTTTAAAGTGGTTACAGTAGTAAAATTGGAAAGCACAACATGTTTTTCCTGTAGATTTAGGCTAACCTGCTGAGCAGGAAAACTTGACTGGAGGGAAATGCAATGGAAGTTCAAAGGGTCTTTATTTTACTTTCTCTGCCACATATCTAATAGGCAGAGAAAGTATTGCTTCAATCCAAAATTTTGAAATCAAGATTTTACTGGAAATGTACATGTAGAGGTTCCCTGCATAAAAAGATTTTAGCATGAGAGAGATGAAGTTGATTTGTCGTTATCAGGAAATGAACCAGGTTCCACAAGTTTGAAGGTAAGATCATTTTGTTTATGCAAGCACAATGAACTATTTATCTTTGTAGTTCCTGATGATTACATAACCTTGCTGTTTCAGATGGTTGTGCCATAACATGACTGTTAACATAAAATTCAGAGTCACTTGACCACATACAGTAATACGCGATAGCGGCATTTGCAATTAAGAGTTTTGGCTCAATGAGAAGCCATACACTAATATAAATGGAAAATTTGCTTTAAATCAGCTTATTTTGAGACATTGAGTACAATTTGCTTAAGTGCTTTTACACATCCCATTAAACAGGAATGCAAATTATGTCACCTAAAACAAAAAAAGTGGGGCAGATGTATGCAGATTACCAGAGCCTCCGTTTGCCAAAAGTTTTAACACAGGAGGTTTCCTTCTACAGGTGAAGGTACAGTAAGATGTGTAAATTTGTGCAGGTATAAAGCAATACTTCTAGGTTGCAGGTACTCATTTCTACTCTTTAGACAAGTGCTGGTATGGAAAGTTTGTAAAACTGGAGTGTTATTTGTTGTTAAAATACTTTATACTTCAAATATTTTTCAAGATTGTAATGTGGGCCTAAAATAAGCTCTATGAACAGGCAACTCTTTTATTGGAAATTATGCATTGTTTACTGCTAGAAAAGGAAAGCATTAGCCATATGTGTGATGCAATTTGAATTTGCTATAGTCAGCATTTAAAACAGAGAATGCCAAAATTAACTTCAATTTTGATAAGTTACATTTTCAAGATTAATATTTTTGTATTAACAAGCTGAATTACTAAGCAATATAAATTACGGAAAGGGGAGATTTATTCAATGTTAAATTGTCACATTTGATACTTGAGAGCAATCAAGTATAACATTATTCTTACATCTATTAACTTTGTACCTGTTTTTAGGTTTGTGGTGCCGGATTCTTGCCACAGTTTAATGTGATTCATATGGTCTCCTTTTTCTTTCCCTAGCATAATATTGCATTTTTTAATTCTCATGCTTCACTTTTGTATTTTTATAATGTTTACTTCTGATTGCTTCTTGTGCCAGTTTTGCATATGGCAAATATTCACCTTAAAATGGTACAAATAGCATGTTCCATATCAGTTATCACTTTGGAGTAATGTGCTGATCACCCATCCAGGCTACTCTCTCTGACTCGGGCATTTGACCCCAGGCTCCCATTTATGAGTCCCTGGGATAGAAGTCATCTAAACAAGGAGGATAAATAGAGAAAGAAGACAAAATACAGTATGTAGCCAAAAAGCAGAAGAGAAATGTTTTGAAAATTAGTAACATAGTTGGAGAAGGTATAATGGCTGTTCTAATAATGTTTTATTAAAACATTCATGTTTTTTTATTGACAGCGCTTGTTGCATAGAAAGTTTTTGTTTTCATGAACTAGTTCATATACAATCTCACTGAAAAATATTGAGAATTTATGTGTTTTAATACTAACTAAAAATTATGTTTTGCTGATTGTTGCAGGAGCTTCTGAAAGGACAAAGGATAAGATGTACGAGCCTATTGATGGTGCAGCAGCATGCTTTCGAAGGCTGAATGGAACGCATCAGTTTGGTTGCACTTGTAGGGCTAATGATTTTTTTCTTGTATAATCAAAGTAGTTTTAAGTTATTTAAAATTAACTGTAAATGTATTATTCAGACTTAGGGGATTATTAATTAGACAGTGGTTTTAATAGTCAAGTGCAAAATCAATATTGCACAGTGCATCACAATCTCTGGACTAATTTGAAATCTGGATAAATGGAAGCGGTGAATAGCAAATGCACCTGAAATTCTGTTAGGTAGTTTGCTAAATGCATAGCTGTAGCTTGAATTTTTATGCAACTCTAGGCTGTTCCACTTGCATGAATTTGTTAGTAGCACTTGTACTCTGTGTAATCCACTTTTTATTTTGCCAGTAATAGCATTCATCTGATACAATAATCTCTTACCATTGTGCATTTATGAAAGTGAAATAAATAAAATCTCTTAAATTAAGTAAAAATTGAAGCTATTAACAGTGAAGCAACAAGATTCTAAAATAAGAACAAATTAGAAACTAAAAACTTCACTTATCTTAGTATGTTGATATCCTTTTTCTATTTTTCTGACCCAGGGGTTTCAAGCTATATCCAGCTCATTCTCAAAGTCATATAAACAAAATCGTTGCCAAGCTACAATCTTTTATTTTTGTGAAAAACAATTATTCATATTCAATTTTTTATTTACCAATTTTTAAATTTTTGTTTTCAGAGATTGGTAAATAAAAAATTGAATATGAATAATTGTTTTTCACAAAAATAAAAGATTGTAGCTTGGCAACGATTTTGTTTATATGACTTTGAGAATGAGCTGGATATAGCTTGAAACCCCTGGGTCAGAAAAATAGAAAAAGGATATCAACATACTAAGATAAGTGAAGTTTTTAGTTTCTAATTTGTTCTTATTTTAAAATCTCTTAATTTTTTATTTCCTTTTTTTAATTTGAAATGTAATGATTCTTAATAAAATGCAAACAATCACAGCAGCACCACAGTCTTCAAGACAATTTAAAACTTTCTACTTTACTCCAAATTAGAAAGATTTGTCTTTTTCTGAAAGATTTACAGAAGCAGTCTCTGCACTATTCAATATTGAGTCGAAATGCGAGAAAGAAAGTTGACTGAGCATAACACTAAATAATCCAGCAAACCTAAGTAGCAAAACTTGTGTGCTGGCAAGAAAGTAGACAATGTGGATGAAATAAGCTCATTTGAGTTCAAAACAAAGAACCTAGTAGTGTGTATAAATTGCTGTATTTTCATTTTATTGCTTTGCATCTTTTGTTTAAGACATTAGCTCCATAGCATGATTTAGTTTCCCTAACTATAGCATAAGATTTTCTACTTTCTTTGTTATGAATCCCATGTTCCCCTTGAGCAAAGTTAATGAGTCAAAATTATTAAGATTTCACTTCTAAAGTCAGTATGATCTTTTAAAAAATATATTGATGTCCTCCAATTGTCATATCGGATACTTAGTATGATGTTAATTCATGAAGGGCAGTCAAATGAAAATTGAATACTGGAACTAAAGCGCATTCCTCACAAAAGTTGGCAACATTGTTGTTACATATTGATGCTGCCATCAGTAGGGTAGGAGAAATGCATAGTGAAAACACACCGGTCCACATAGTTGTTCCTCTATTGCACTGGAGGCGAGTGGAGTGGAAAGTGTGTTTGTCCACATTGGAAATGGGGGCAAGTAAAGAAGAGCAGAGACGTGTGGTTTGTTTCTTGATGGCTGAAGGTGCTGAAACACACAAAATTCATTTTCACTTATTTGCTGTGTATGACGAACACTGCATGTCCCTCACTTGTGTGCATGAGTGACAGAAGAGATTCTGCGAAGGACACACATCACTGCAAGACAATCTGCACCCGTGACAGGCCCATTGAGCCATTACATCTGTTGTGATTATGCGGATTGGTGGTGGTGGCAATAGTGGCACTGGTGGTGCCAAGCTCTTATATAAATGCTCATAGGCTATTGTTCTTCGTGTCTTTTTAAGTCCATTTCCATTTATTTCTAATATGTTCTAAACATTTCCTCAGGTTCTTTCAGTTTCTATCAATAATTTTATTTAATGTACAATATTGTAATTTTAGACTTAAAAGTTAAATACATAAACTTCAGGTTATTAAAATTAATTGTGAAGTGTCATTTAAGCTTGATTTATTTCTGGCAACAATGGTATACCTATGTTGATTCAAAACATTGCTTATGTTTAAAGTGAAAACTTAGTCTTTGGTTGTAATTACTTTTTCTATGGTAGAGGAGGCACTAAATTTGATGCCAAGAGTTAGAAACTGAGATTTTGGAGAAGGACTGGGGTACATTGAAACTCTGCCGCCATGCAAGCACATTCGCTCAATTACTCCCTCACCCACACTTTAGGAAAGGCCGTATTGAGGGGGAAAGGAGAGAGATTTCTCATACTTCTGGGTGCAAGATAGAGATTTTTTAAGTTACCCTAGCACAAACAAACCTTTTAAATGGAAATATGCAGTTTGTTTATTTTCATAAAAATTACTCTGGCAGTTTTGTTTAAAATATAACAATTTTGGTACATGTGGGGCAGTAACTTGAGATCATTATTTTCATTAAATATCATGTAACTGAAAAATCATGAGATAGGTAAAGCTTACTTACAGGAGTTACAGTGCTTATTAAGTTTTAGATCAAATAACTTGTTTTAGAGGCATTTCCCAGTACTTTTTATCAAGAAATTGCAAAAGTATCCTTTTATGTAAAAGTACAGGAACTAGCTTCATTTCTGAGTCTAAATTCAAGAGAGATTTAATGCCAAAAAAGAAATGTAATTTTTAAACTATGTTCTTGGAAGGTAAGCCTGTGCCATTTTTTGTTTATATTCCCTCATCAATGCTAGCAAATCCTTTTTAGATGTCATTTGAAAACATAATTTGAGTCACCACTTACCATTCTCAAACCTCCAGACCTAACTTTGCCTTCAGCCGGAAGGTCTATACTGCATAGTGACCTAATAGTGCTCCAGTGTGGCTACGTATTCTTCTTGTATTGCAAACAAAATGTTCATTGCAAGAGTTTTGATTAGGTACCATGTAGTTTTAATTTTATTTTCTGACTTTTTGCATTTAAGCAAACTCGCTCTTCTGTCAGACTGCACAATGGATGGCAAAGCAGTGTATTGTATGAGACCATGATGTCTGCTCTCTTTGGTCTCAACTCTCTGAGAATGATCAATTTGCTGTTCTCGTTTAGAATAGCATTATACGAGGGCTGTCCTAGAAGTACCTGACCTGATGTTTGAAACAACTGCTATCTATACGAGTATGGTAGAAAGTACCAACTTTATAAAGCTTAAATTTGAAGTTCAGTGATGCTGTGTTTAGTGTTTGTTTGGCAGCCATCAGTAGTGAATGCTCAACGAATTTGTAAACATGGATAAAACTGGTCATCTTTATGTGAAACACTACTTTCATTTGAAAGATCTTAGTCCAACTATTATTAAAGCTGAACTAGATTCTACTCCGGGGGAGTCTGCTTCTTCGTTTACAATAGTAAAATATTGGGTAGCAGAGTTTAAGTGAGGCCGTACGAGCTGCCAAGACGAACATTGCAGTGGTTGAACAAATGAAGTGACCATGTCAGAAATTGTAAAGAAAATCCACAAAATGGTATTGGATGACCATCAACTGAAAGTGCATGAGCTAACAGACATTGTAGGCATTTCAAAAAGAGCTGTACATTGCATACTGACCGAAAACTTAGACATAAGAAAGCTGTGCACAAGATGGAAGATGGGTGCCACACTTGCTCATATGCAACAAAAACAGCATTGTGAGGATGTCTCAGTCAAGTGTTTGGCTATGTTTCGCTGCATTAAAGCTGAGTTTTTGCATTGGTTTATAACCACAGGTGAAACATGGGTCCATACTTCGCAGCTGAGGCAAAGGAAAAGTTGAAACAGTGGATTGAAAGGGGAGAATTGGCTCCAAAGAAGGCAAAGATAGTTCCATCTGCAGGCATGGTCATGATGTCAGGTTTTGGGGATACACATGGAATAATTTTCATTGATTACCTCCAAAAAGGAAAAGCAGTCAATAGAGAGTATTATGCAAAGTTGTTGCAATATTTAAGTAATGAAATCAAGCAAAAATGGATGCATTAGCGAAAAAGAAAGTTTTGTTTCATCAAGGCAATGCACCGGTTCACACATCCATTATTGCCACAATCAATGGGTTAAAGTTTGAATTGCTTCCTCAAGCACCCTGTTTGCCAGGTTTAGCACCCTCTGATTATTTTGTTTCCAAACTTGAAGAAATGGCTTGGTGGTGAAAAATTACCAACGAAGAAAAGGTGAAGTCTGTAGTTGATGGTTATTTTGCAGAGGTCAACAGTTCTTGCTATAAACAGGTATCAAAGCTGTTGAGCATTGCTGGGAAAAGTGTATTGAACTGAAAGGAGACTATGTAGAGAAATAAAGATACTTTTTTCCAAAATTGTTGTGCTTTCTTTGTTAGGTTGGGTACTTCTGGGACAGCCCTTGTAAACTTGTATTTCTTACCTAGGTAGAATTGAAAGCTTAGAAGATTTAACTTCACAGCAGCAAGTGAAATTGAAATACAGTATACGTCATTAAAGTACCTTTCTTAAGCTTTCCATTAGTAGGAAATTCAATTTCGTCTTACATAATGTTACTTTGCTTGCAACAGTATCCTAATTTATTCCTTATTAAATTCAATGAATTTTGTTACAAAGTAATGAGAGCCCATACATTTTAAGCAAATGTTTGGAGATGGAACAAGGGTGGTCTAGGACCTTTTTTTTATCCTTTTTGGGTAGTTCTATTAATGGTTTAAAGGTTTATACCTTTTCCACCTGATGTCCCATTGGAAGTTAATGAATTCTATTCCACTATTTTAATATCCCTCCCATAATAATTTGCTACAAATCTAAATTTACCCATTCTATTATAGTACTAGCATTAGTGGTGTGTTGCGTTAGTTTTAATATAGCTTTGTACAACAAGGCCAAAATTCACTCATTTCTTCTCACCGTCATCTCTTCCCCACATCTCTACCCCTTATGTCCATCTTCATTCCACTAATGCTGCAGAGACCCTCTCCAACCAATTTACTTCAGTGACTGGTGTGTGCGTAAATATTTTCTTACTAAACTTCATAATTGACCTTCCTTTTATAGTGCGGCTGCTGCTTTTTCTCTCAATTATGTGCCTGTACTATTCCATTTTTATTTCTAGATAACTAAAATCATTAACAATGTGAATATTTAGCCGGCGCCGTGGCCGAGTGGTTAGCGCGCTCGCCTACCACCTAGGTGGCCCGGGTTCGATTCCAGGGACCCGCATGTGGTATTCGTGGTGGACGAAGTGACGTCAGGGCGGGTTTTCTCCGGGTGCTCCGGTTTCCCCCGCCATCTCATTCCACCGGTGCTCTATCTTCATTCCATGTGTCATCAGTGTCACCGCCTGCGGTGCCGTAGTAGTAAAAGCGGGCGTTAAACACAACAACAACAAGAACAATGTGAATATTTATCCTTTTCATGGACCACTTCCATGGACTCTTGACTTAATTTTGACCGTTTTTATATACCATCACCTTTGTTTTCTTGTTATTATCTACAAATCCCTATTTGTTGGAACAAATTTCTGTTTTGTTAAGGCTTTTTTTATATCAACCACTGTAAATGAACTTGCCATCAGAGCATTCACTAAAGTAACCCTGAAATTTGTCACCTATCATAGGCATGTTATTTGTTTAGGTCTTCAAAGTATCTATTTAATTTATTAACAAGTAAGTTGAAAAGATTTGTACTTGACTTGTGAGTTGCAATGCTTCTTGCATCACTTCATTTTCCTCACATTTGAAACAGAATGTATTTTGTTTGGACAGTGGGGAATTGAATATTTGGAATTAAAAACGATGCAGCCAACATTGTGTGGGTTCAAAAAAAATTTTTTTTTTGTCTCCCAACGTAGTGTCACATCGGATGGTAAATGAATGAAATAGGTGAAATGGTGCTCAAATGAGCCCAAGGTGCACAGAGCTTTAAGTTATCTGACATTTGTCTTCTCAGGATAAGGGAAAAGCTTGGAGAAAAAACCTCAAAAGGGGGTTTCAGGCTTTATGAAAAATGCCATAAACATAAAATGTCCAAAAACCATGTCGTTACATGCTTAATTTTGTTACACTTGGGTCAATAAAGGTACAGACAGGTTTAAGCCAAGCCTATAAGGAATCAATAGATAATCACAGTGATAAAATTCAAAAAATTAGGGAGACTCAAAGATAATCAACTGTGTGAAATTTTGTGGTTATCACGAGCTAATCCTAAGAGGACATGAAGGGGTCTCCATGGGGTTGATTAAATATGCAGCAGAAATTGATTCCTTAATGGTGACTCATTTTTAAAAGGAACTTCTAAAACAAAACAAAATGAATCACTTCAGTATATTCTTGAGGTTTGTAAAGAAAACATCTTGGAAGAAATTGAAGCAGCAGACAATGTATCTATTATGGCCAATAAAACTACAGATACTGTTGACATGTTCCAGCTTGTAATAGTCTTAAGATATAGTAATACCTTAGTAGTCCTGTGGAGCAATTCTGGGGATCTTTTTTATTCAGAATGGACAAAGTTCCGATGCAATTGCAGAAGTTGTAGTTTCTGAGCTTGGCTATATATTAAAAGATAAGCTTATAGGCCAAAGTTTTGATGGTGCGGCAGTAATGAGGGGATATTAATGGAGCGCAAGTTAAGGTTAGAGATGTGTACCCTAATGGGTACTTTGTGCATTGCTTAGCACATCATCTAACCCTGATAATGGAGAGAGCAGCCAGGCAAAACACAAAAGCTAGGATTTGGTTTCAAATCTTTCTGCTATACCAACCCACTATTCCTGCTCTCCACACAGCTTATCAGAGTTAGATTCATGTGTTTAAAAGAGAATATCCATTGGCGAATCAAGGAGGTGGAACTACAAGTCTAGGACTGAAAATTTTTATGAAAAGGAGGCATTGAAATAATGTTCTCAAATTTTGTCAGTTTCAGAGACTTCAAGTAGGGTGACAATAAATGAGGCATCTCTTAATCGGGGTATCTTGAAATTGAGTTATATTTCTAGCCTAATTTTTTCCATTTAATTATGTCTCATGTTTACAGTACAATCAACTATAGAATCGCCACATAGATGCTGCCCAAGTTCAAGTGTACATATCTACGATCTTTCACTGCTGAAATTAGGAAAGTAAGAAACAGTAGTCCTGTGATTTGGCAGCAGAAAACTCACACAAAAGAAAAATTGTTTCAAACATACAGACCAGAGCAGCAGCAGACAAGGAAGTATGTGATATTATACTGTCTCAATTGGATCTCCGTATTTCCAGTTTAGAGAACATTTTTCTGTATCTTCCCTGCTACAAAAATCACAGTTTGAGCAATGTAGTCCAATATTTCCTGGATAGTGTGTCCAGGAAATGTGAATGCGTAAAAATGTTTCCAGTGTTTAATAAGGACAAGACAAACATACAGAACTTTCAGTCATCTATCCAAGAGATGAATTCAGGAATATTGGCGGTGCTGTAAAATTGCTTCAATGTCTTAGAGCTAATAATCTTTTTTCCAGTTTTTCTGAAATCTATTTCGATAATAGACATTGCTCTGCCTTTAACAAGTGAATCTGAATGCTGAAAAGAATTAAAATAGTCCTTAGGAATACTATTGCAGAAGATAGACTAGCTGCACTTGCTAGCTTGCTATGTTGTGATTAGAGCAGGAAATGATAGAAAACATCCTGAAGTTAAAGATAGTGGTTAATAAGTTTGATACAAAGAATGATCGCCATATGCAACAAATAATTAAGGTAAGTTAAGATTCCAATAATCAGTGCAGCCCTCCTAGGTACAGCTAACATGAGCCACCACTGATAGTAAATAACCAAGTGCCCAAATCATGCCCAAATGTCCACAGTTGAAGAGCACAAATACAAGAACCAAAACAAATCGCGAATTACCCTCTATTCATGACTATAAATCAGCCACAGCCAACTCGCTTGCCGCGGTGCATGTGCTGGGCTACAAGCACCGTGCTGCCTCAGTTCGTGCTTCGCAGTGGTAGCGGTCCATACTTCAGTGTCAGTTTGATATGGAAGGGCACTCATTAAAGCAAAGGGCACCCATGCCGACACATTTCAATCCCAAATGAGAAGCTGAGTACTTCTACATGGAATGTAGCGGTGGTGCTATTTGTTTAATTTGCTAGAAAAAATTGCAAGTGCTGAAACGATTTAATCTTCAGTGACAATTTTAATACATTGCATGCTAATGACTATTCGGCCCTAGAAAAAGAAGAACGCACTGCAGAGATACAAAAGTTCAGAGAAAAGATCACATCACAGGAAGAGAAACAGGAAGAAGGGGATGGCGGAATGGCAAAAACCTCAGTTTATGTGAGTTACGAAATAGTACTAGAAATTGCCAGATCATCTAATAGTTTTTCTGATGGTCCACTTATTAAATGATGTATGCTTATAGCTGCAAGTAAATTTACCCATGTCAGTGTTCACCAGTTCGAGAGTGTCAGTCTGTCACCTCATACTATTTCACGCAGAATTCAATATCTGGCGGACAACATTTACACACAACATATTGAAAGAGTTAGAGAATTCGTTGCATTCTCTATTGCTATTGATGAGAGCACTGACTTATCAAGTATGGCTCAATTATGTATTTTTATTTGTGGAGTAAATGAAAATTTGGAAGTTGTGGAAGAAATGCTAGATCTGGTGCCAATAAAAGGCACAACAACAGGATCAGACATTCTGAATTGTGTAGTAGAAGTTGTGGAGAATGCAGGGATTCCATTGGATACACTTATATCGGTAGCCACCGATGGTGCTCCAGCTATGGTTGGTTTGCACAACGGATTTGTGACCCCCCTGAAAAATAAACTAGCAAAAGAAATAAATCTCCCCACGCACCCAAACACATACACATATGTCAGTATGCGGACGATCTCATGATCTTCGCTACTAACAAAAACCCGCGCTACAGCTACTGCCAAGTAGAAGCCCATCTCTGTGCCATCAGTAGATGGTGCGAGAACTGGTGTATGTCTATAAACCCGGAGAAAAGCTTTGCGATTCTCCTGGCCAACACGTTAGCAAACCGGCTCCCGCGGAACCTCGTGCTCAGGCGCTGTCGGATCCCCTAGGTCACTTTGGCGAAGCATCTTGGGGTCACGCTGGACCGGCGGCTGACGAATAGATATCACATGAGGGCCAAATTGCTACAAGGGCACGCTGCCCTCCGGCAGTTCTATCATATCCTGAATTCCAAAACCATGCCTATCCGCCTAAAGCTCCAGCTATATCGTGCGATTATCCCGCCTCTGGTTCTGTACGGATTTGAGATCTGGGGAGTGGTGGCAAAGTCCACCATCAGGCTCCAGACGTTGCAGAATTGGGCATTAAGATTTCCTGTCCATATCCTCCATGAACACTCCGATATCCCGTACATTGTTGACGTAATAAGAACGCACGCTCGAACAATGTACAATAAACTCCAGAACCACCCTAATCCGCTGGTGAATACTCTGGGAATATACGACCAGAGACAGCCGTGCCGACTACCATCCAAAAGACTACCGAAGGACATTTTAGGTCCACCGGTTTAATTTTGGAAGATGGGAAAGGCGACAATTTAAATCTGTACTCGAAACAGAGAGAAAACACCTAATTCAGTTCACCTCACAGTGAGTGACCGACGGCCAGAACCCTGGTGGGGATTAGCGCACCACCTGATTGGCTGAAGGAGGCCAACCAGAAGGGGGGCACTTTCTGCTCGTGGACTAATCCCTGCCAACCATCCTTCCCACCCCTATAAATACCCCTGTTACCAAAAAATTTTTCCCAGTATACATCATATCCCTGTAGACATCACTTCCAAACTCATCACGCAGGTAAAGCTGTGTTACGGCTGGGTACTGCGGTAATGACACCCGGACAGGTAATCAGCTTCCCCGCTCGACTCAAACTGCCTCTGGAAATAATGGCAGTTCATTGCATAGTTCATCAGGAAAACTTATGTGCCAAAACACTGAATGCAAACAATGTAATGAGTCTGGTTGTGAAGATTATAAACAAACTGAGGTCCCACGGTCTAAAACACAGACAATTTAAAAGCTTCTTAGAGGATTTGGAGCATGAGTATGGTGATATACCGTATCATACAGCAGTTAGGTGGCTCAGTCGAGGCAAGGTTTTAAGCAGATTTTTTGAATTATTGGGTGGGATACGTATGTTCATGGAAATGTGCGGAGAACCTATTGAAGAGCTCACGATTGTTAAGTGAAAATGTAATCTTGCATTTATGGCCGATATAAGTGAACATTTGAATACTTTGAATGTTTCACTTCAAGGGAAAAACAAGTTAATCATAGATATGTTCGGTAGCATTGAAGCTTTTAAAAATATGCTCTCATTATGGGAACGTCAACTGTCAAATGGTGATCCTTCCCAGGTAGGAAAGTGTGATCCATGATTGTGATTCCCTAGAAGTGGGATGTTATGTTGAAAATCTGCACATGCTTTCCCGTGCGTTTGATGAAAGACTTCACGATCTCACAGGCTTAAAAGTGGATTTTGATTTATTCGCTTTCACATTTAGCATGAATATTGATGTTACTCTCAAATATGTTCAACTGGGGCTTATCACCTTGAAATGTGACATTGAGTTAGCTGACAGTTACAGAAACAGAGGAAGTTTGCTAGATTTCTACAGGAGATTTCCTAAATCAAGATTCCCTCGATTACACAGGCGTGTGGCATTTATGATTGCAATGTTTGGTTCGATCTATGTATGTGAATCCTTATTTTCAGCTATGAAACGCAATAAAAACCCTCAGAGAGCCAACATCAGTGATCATAATTTGAAGTGTGCATTAAGGGTCCAGACTTGTGTTTCATTGTCTCCAAATGTGGCGAATATTGTGAAAACCAAAAGTTGTCAGAAGGCAGGAGTGTCTACCGAAAACTGAATGTATAAAGTTCTTGATTGAAACGTGTATATTCGTTTAATATGAAGTATTCTATGTAATATTAGCACTGTATAGTAAATATTATTTTGTTACTTTATATTTTTCAATTGTTTCAGGATCAAAATTGTGCTAATTTCCACAAAGTACTGTTTCGTTCTTACAGTTAAAACTGTTGCTTTTATATGCCGTCATTTGGTTGTATAGGATTGAAGGCTATAATAATCTTACTGGTGTTGGGTTGTTTTATCTATAATTTAATAACAAGTACCAGAGAGATATTAAACCACGTATTATACAGTTTCTGAATTGTTCCTTCACTACTACCCTGTCCTTAATTATTTAATGGTAACGCAAGTGCAGATTACGGAACGCCACTGGTATATCTCTCTAGCACTCGCCAGCAACGACCAGGCACGCCGGCACCGTGCGAACTGTATAGGCACACAGTGCATGTCAGTTGGCGGTCCCTGCTATAAATGCAATAATGTGAGTGTGATACTTAACAGGAGATGTGGTCTTACATACCATATACCATGGCTCAGGCACATAACACCAGTTTCCTGCAACTGACAACAAATACCATTGACCCAAGTTTTGTTTCCAAACAGTGCTGCAGAGGGAAGCGAATTCAAATCATAATGTGTACGAAAGCTTGACTTTTAATGACATTAAAAGGATTGTGTATAACAAAATTATAATGAACATCAGTTTGGCACTCAGTTTGAGGAAAATTACAGGGTATGTAATATATCTCTCACATCCGTTGACGCTACCCCACTGCACCTGGGTTTAAAAGTGGATCACTAGTATCTTGAAGTGGTCTGACCTTTTTGGTGGAATTGTAGCATGTGCTGGTGTAGCTTCTGAGAACCTTTGAAATCTAGTCAGTTATGCCTTAGATATAGGGCAAGATGATCCATTTCTTGTCCTTTTTCCCCTTGGATCCTCTACTGTCTTTCTGAGAGTTTATCCTGTTAGTGTTTTCTTGTGTTCACCATATTTCTCTGTAGGAATTGCTGTTTGCCCTTAGATGTTGTTTAAGTGCTTCTTTTCTACTCTGATGAGCTCTTGAGTAGCATTTGCTATTGGCTCAAAGGAACAATGTGTTTATCTTTCCTCGTGTTATGGCAGGCAGATGATGCAAGGATGTGTCCAAATATTGATTAGATTGTGTTGGTTTTCTGTATATGGAGCAATTTACTATGTTGGTGGCTTCATCTCGACGTCTAGAGATGGAAGTTTTCCTTTCTCTTCTATTTCCATTGTAAATTGTATTATATCATAACAGGAGTAGAATCATTGGCAGTACGCCTCCCAGACCAAATGGTCAACGAGCTTGGACTCAAAATTAATGAAATGCTCAGCATGGCTAAACAGTCTATAGCCAATATAACTAAGGCAGAACACAAGGCGCTGAGAAAAGCGACATTACAATTCTACTAGCTGATCAGGGCAATGTTACAGTCATAATGAACACTAGACTGCCACAAGAAGATGCTCTACCTACTAAACAACCCTGCCTATGAACACATTGAGAAGAATCCTGCTTCCACCACAGAATGACACACAACACCCATGATACAAGCTTCTTCAATTCTAGACAAGCAGAAAAAAACTGATCCCACATGACTGCCATCTATGTACGGTCTACCTAAGATCCATAAGGAAGGCACACCTCTAAGGCCAACAGTGAGTGCCATTGGCTCTCCAACATGTTCTCTAGTCAGTTTACTAGCTAAGAAACAACAGATCTTGGTGGGAAAAGCAGATGCATGTTTGAGACTCCACACACTTGGTACAGATAGTGCGAAAATTTCCTTGGAATGCAACCATATTCCCATCAGCTTTGATGTGTAATCACTATTCACCAAAGTCCCTATTGAAGGTGCTCTAAAAATCATCTCTGACAAACTTGAAGATAGTGGATTTCCCAAAGATTGGTTGCAGCTTGTGGAACTTTGCCGAACTTCCACCTAATTTAGCTACAGAGGAGATCTCTATGAACAGAAGGAAGGAGCAGCCATGGGCTGTCCTCTTTCACCTGTGGTTGCAAACTTATTAATGGAAGCCTTTGAAATTACTGCTATAGACATCTTCATCTGATTACCCTCCCTGTATGGAGGACTTACAAGCCTGTACCTAAGGTCAGATACCTGTTGGGGAGCAGACAAACCTGTGGACTGGACAGAGTGAAGTCCTGGAAGCAGGTGGTTAGCCCATCACCAGGTATGAGAGCAAGGAAGATGATATGAAATGCAGGTGTAGTGGATGATTGCAAAGCTGATGATCGAGCAGTTGGTGAAATGATTGGCGGGGGAAACCAGAGAACCTGGAGAAAACCCCACAAGATGCCACTTCATCCACCACGAATACCATATGTGGGTCCCTGGGATTGAACCTGGGCTGCCTTGAGGCAAACGGTCTAACCTCTCGGTCATGGTGCCACCCTGCTATAGACATGCATGTCAAACCAGCACTCTGGCTAAGATATGTGGATTATGCTTTTGTAGTGCGGCTGCATGGTAGGGACATCATGTCTTTTTTTAACATCTTAACTGTCATCATCATGACATACAATTTAGGATGACAATAGAAGAGAATGGAAAACTCCCCTTTCTAGATGTCTTAGTACAATGACATGAAACCACCAACACAATAAATCGCTCCATATACAGAAAATCCACACACACTAACCAATATTTGGACACATCCTTGCATCATCCACCTGCCATAAAACGAGGAATGATATACATGCTGTTCCTTCCCAATAACATATGCTACCCAGAGCTCATCAGAGAAGAAAAGAAGCACTTAAACAGTATTCCAAGGGCAAACGGCATTCCTATAGAAAAATATGATAAATACAGGAAAACACAAACTGGATAAACTCTCAGAAAGATAGTAGAGAGGATCCCGGGAAAAGGACACAAAATGAATCACCTCACCCTAAACCCGAGGTGTAACTGACCGGATTTTGAAGGTTCTTAGAAGCTACAACATCAGAACACACTACAATTCCACCAAAACTTAAGATTGCATCTCCAACCAGCTAAAGATATCAGTGATCCACTGTTAAACCCAGGTGTATACCGAATAAGGTGTGACCGTGGGAAAGTCAACATTGGTCAAACTGGCAGGCCTGTCAAAGCACATAAAGAGTGCATATGCACTTTAAAATTTAACCAACTGGAAAAATCCACAATAGCAGAACATGTGATTACAACTGTACACCACATCAATTTTCATAATACACCAGCTGCAGCAACTTCTCCCAGAGGATGATGCAGAAAGCTTACAAATTTGCAAGGAAAAGAACATCAACAGGGACAAGAGAAAGCAACTCCATAATACTTGTAAGGCCTTGCTCACAAGCACAACTATCAGCAGGGGCCCAACCAATGGGCGAACCCATGAGACCATCCTGAGATCGGCAGCCCACTCCAGCAGTTTTTGCCAATGAAGGGCCAAAAATGAACCAAGAAGTTGGAAAAAGACCTAACAAAACAAGCAACTAAGAAAAAGGCAATAGAATCCATTCCCAAGACTAGCAAGAAATAAGGACACTGGCACTGACATCTATTGGTGTACAGGCAGCCAGTAAGGAGCAAAGGAGTGGGCCCACTGGGGAATGCTGACACAAGCAGAAACAACACCACAAAAAACTGATTAGAGTCCAGAAACAGCTCATGACAAGATGAGGGAAATATTGGCAAGTGTAAGCAAGATAATGCTGCCTTCTCCAGAAGCTAAAGATATGCATCAAGACACCATGCTTCCACTATATTCCATCATCTCACTTAAATTTCTCTTAGGACTTTTAGTACTTTTTGGCTAGGCAAAGTCCCTCTTCTTTCTGACAATGTTACATTTGTATGTTACTGTGTAGCAGACATTCTTAAATCTCCTCCTCCTCCTCCTTCTCCTCCTCCTCCTTCTCCTCCTCCTTCTTCTTCTTCTTCTTCTTCTTCTTCTTCTTCTTCTTCTTCTTCTTCTTCTTCTTCTTCTTCTTCTTCTTCTTCTTCTTCTTCTTCTTCTTCTTCTTCTTCTTCTTCTTCTTCCCTCTTGCCTCTTGCCTCTTGCCTCTTGCCTCTTGCTTCTTGCTTCTTGCTTCTTGCTTCTTGCTTCTTCCTTCTTCCTCTTCCTTCTTCCTGTTCTTCTCCTTCTCTTCCTTCTCGTTCTTCTCCTCCTTCTCCTTCTCTTCCTTCTCGTTCTTCTCCACCTTCTCTTCCTTCTCTTTCTCCTCGTTCTTCTCCTCCTCCTTCTCCTCCTCCTCCTCCTCTTCCTTTTCCTTCTCCTATTCCTTCTCCTTTTCCTTCTCCTTATTCTTATTCTTCTTCCAGTGGGCTTCTGTTGGATCCTCTAGCCCATTTGGAATCTGGCGTCTCATTAAAGATGCAAAATTAAGTTTCTCACTTGTTTGGATAGCATTCTTAAATCTAATGAATAGTAATTTACAATCAATATAGTTGTCAGATAGCGATGGAATTAGCTATCACTGATAGATTACAGCTAGAAAATGTGTTAATATAGTAACATTTTTCCTTATTCAATATTTATCATTACAGCACATCGTTCGGGTAATGTAGGCGTCATCCAGGTCATTGAGAACTTGGGAGATCTGGACTGGCTTGTCAGTAAAGCCAAGGCTTTTCCATATATGGCAGTTGTACTACCAGAAATGTTCAATTGGTATGTAGGATTAGTATTAAACTTTGTAAATGATTAACCTTACAAAGTATCAAGTGGTTAAAATAGCCTTACAATTATGAAGTAATTGGGACTGAGGCTACTTCATATATAGAAAAACTTGGATAATATTAGAGATATGCTAATAGTTCATAAATGGTGAAGTAATGCTTAAAACTGTGGAGCAGTTGTTAATTAGAATTTAAATTTACATTGAATACATTATGCAGTTTAAGTAGAAGATAACCTGGTTACAATATTAAATAAATGAATTGTTCTATGAAAAAGTCTTTGATAGTTTTGTGGGCTAACTTCTTGACTCTCTTGGATGATAGCATCCCAGTGATGTAGTTATTTATGTTAAATGTTTCGACTGGATAATTGTTAGTTCGCAAAGTTTACCTCAGCTATGACTCTTATCTCGTGGGTTGTAGAGCATTGGTGAAATAATGAACTCTGAATTAATTCCTCCTGCGAACTTTTATTTCCACACCACATATATTGCTTTGTACAGATTAATTTTCTCTCTTGCAACGATATAGCCTTGCAAATATTGTTCATTCGCACAACTAACTTTCCTGATTATTTTAGGAATTGTGTTTCCTAAATGTGTTGTGAATTTATGCATCCTTGTGAGCTTCTGAGGCTGTGACGCTTTGTATTGCTCTGTCGGAGAGAGACATGTGAATTTTCTGTTGGCGTGAGTCTTACAATGATGATGCAGGGTGAACACTTTCTGAGTCGTGAATTCCAGTTTTGTTACAGAAAATTACCCCCTAGATTTTCCCTCTTCTTTCGGCAGTTCTACATTTCTCATTGGTGGAACTTTTGTTTGCATTAAACGACCATATGTTAATGGCCGTTTTGCTACTTTTTAGATGCATGACTTCTGAATATTATTGCTATCACATTTATTCGTATTGCTATTCATATTCCTTTCCTTATAATTCTCCGTATAATATTATTATTATTATTATTATTATTATTATTATTATTATTATTATTATTATTATTATTATTATTATTATTATTATTATTATTATTATTATTATTATTATTATTATTATTATTATTATTATTATTATTATTATTATTATTATTATTATTATTATTATTATTATTATTATTATTATTATTATTATTATTATTATTATTATTATTATTATTATTATTATTATTATTATTATTATTATTATTATTATTATTATTATTATTATTATTATTATTATTATTATTATTATTATTATTATTATTATTATTATTATTATTATTATTATTATTATTATTAATATGATCATTATTAGAATGAGATTATCAGTATGATATTAATATTGTTATTACTAGGTCAATTTGTCCTGTCACAAAGTAGAGGTTTATTTTGCAAGTAGGAATATTTGTGGAATGAAACTGAAAGCTGAGTGTAGCAATCCTAATAGCAAAATAAAATCACTTCTAACATGTAAGTTCATATAATATTTCTTAGGCAGTCCCAAATATTAAATTATCCAGCTGAAATTCGTGTAGAATTAGCAGTGTACTAATTGACTTGATGAGCTCTAGTCTGTTGTTGTTTGGCTTTCATTGTTGCTTAACCTTCCAGTGGTCGCTAAGGGGCTGAGAGACCCCTATGTTTATTTAAACGTTCTAGTTTTTGAACGAATGCACATGTGCAATCACCTGACTAGGAGATCTAATATTACACCTTACTTGACTGATTAGCAGAGCGATAACCTTATCTGTTTGTTTAGCTCCAAGAATGAGTAATCAGCAGTTACATGTCACAGATGTCAACCAAACTCAGCGCGCCTACTCTTATAAAATCTATCTTAATGTTCGCAGTATATTTGGTAGACCACTGATATGAATAACTCCAAGCATGAATGTTTAAAAAACCTAACCAGAAACATAGCTATATAATTTTTCAGAATAATTTAGTTAACAGAAATTTATGATAATCTAAAAATGAAATTAATATATTGTATCAATTGATATTTTGAGAAAGCAATGTTTAGAGTTACTTCCATTACATTAATGCACAAGATATCCAAGGCACATGAATTGCAATCAATGTTAAGTTAAAAAAAATAGGGGTTAAAATTTGTAGCCAGTTTTTGAAACTCCTAATTTATTCAAATGCTGTGAAACTTTGTAGTGTCGATTATTAATTTGAATATATCATAAAATTTCGTCATCTTTGGTCAAACAGGAAAAGAAGTCTAAAATTTCCCAAGTATCCCTTTAAGCTTGCACAAGCCCTATGTCTTTTGATAAGCAAGTCATCATAGGTTGTGTATCTGCCAGTCAGGTTGTACAGACTGCCTGATTACTATCCATAAGTAAATCAAATGGTGATTTACTACTGTAAGTAGATGATTCGAGATATTTTATACCTGGTGACATATTGTCAGAATGTTAATACTACTACTAAATTTCACTCAAATGTACTGTTTCAAACACCCTACATGGACATACTGGGCATTTGTTAAAAAGCTATGAACTACTTTTGCATATGTTTTGGAATTTATGTTATGGTTTTAGGAATACCATAGTATCTTCAGCCCTTAGGCTGCATGTGTAAGAATACAAATAAAAAATTAAGTGATGGTTAAGGTACCATAATGCAGTTATGACATAAAGTGAGTGATACATTCATTTTTCCTGTAAGATTAAGAATTGTTTTTTCTTTTGATAAATATCATATTAAACACAGATAATATCAATCAACTTAGTAAATAACAACCAGTTGTGTTTTTAATTTTAATAGTGTGACTGTTTATTTCCATACTCAGTTTACAAATTGAGTACCTGGGTGCAACAAGAGCGTTAGCCGGCTAACGCTGTTATTGCGTAAATGCATGCAATGTGTTTGTCAAACATTGAACTATCATCTGTACAAAAATTAGTTCGGTACAACGTCACTTGATGGCTGGAGCTCCGTGGAAAGTAGATCATGTGTTATACTTTCGTTGCACCCATAACCAAGCCATTCATTCTCACCACATGGCCGGGCAGACAAGGTAAAGATAAACACAATTGATGAGTATGCTACTTCGGAAGAAGAAATTATCACTGATGACAATGAAAGTAGCTGTGTTGGGGTAGACAACAAGATTCTGAATTGTGGAAACCAAATGTTGCTAAGAAACATCAAAATTCTAGTAAGATGTATATATCCGAACGCACAGGAAAGAAAATACCAGCCAAGAAGTTCAAGCCAGTTGAATCTTGTTGCAAGAAGAGGCGCACATTTTTTAATTTTTCTAATGAACTAAGTTTATTTTTCTTTATTTCGATGAAAATCAATTTAACAACTTCCCGAAATTAGAGGGCTGCCAACAATGACAAAGTAAAGATGCCTATTTAAATTAATAATGGTAAAATAAAATTATCAGAATTAGAGTTGGATACAGTTTATGGGAATTACGGTATGCTGGTAAGGAGGGTTGAAAACATTCCTTCTGAATATTTGAAAATGGAAGATTGTAGAGTGTCGCCAAAACCGTTCAATGTCATTAATGCTGCTTCCCTGAATTAAAGATTGGTCAAAGGCTCTTACTCCAGTGTTTTTAAGACACCACGTGCCAAAGGTTACAGATTTAGCATCCAGAAGTATTGTCGTATACACTACTCTCCAAAGGGTGTAATATGGTTCAAATACATACACTGCAATATATCAACCATTTAATTTTTTCAATCACTCTTTCCCTTTTTTTAGTTACACAGCCCTTAATTTGAGTCATGAGCCAAAACCAGGAGTAAATCATGGTAAAAAACAGATGCTTTGTCACTATGTAAATTTTTGAAACCACAAAATGCTGAGTGGTTTACACGTGACCTAAACACGGAATGTGTGAATAATGATGTCCCAAATAACATGTAGAATGTTGAATCAGAATCTGAGGCCTAAAGATTGTTCAATAATCCTAAATGTATTAAAATTGAAACAATTATAAAATAAAAAGGCTGAACAGTGTATATTCTATGCAATAACAGCGTTAATTTTGTTCCTATATATGTCAATATTTATCTTTGTATCATTAAATTTGAAAGGATGTTATGACAAACTATTAGACATTTGCATATTATTGAGAATAAATCTGATTCTCAATGTATTAGTGTTTTATTAAACGATTCCTACACTTTCAGAACTTTGAGACCATTTATCTCAACATGGCATTTTTCCACTAATGCTCTTGTTGCACCCAGGTACTCATTTACTCTTAAGGTCTCTCACTAATGCTAGTAAATGAATTTAGTTGCAAACATGTTTTCATCACCGAAAACAACAGAAGAAAGGAGGGTTTATTGACATGAAATCCACACTTAAAAGTTGTTTTGCAGCTATTATTTGTTTGGTAAGCATGACTTACAGAAGTTTAGTGAATTTGTAAAAGCACCTTTAAATATAACCATGTTTTATGTTTGTTGTTTACAGGTATGTGATGTCAAAACTGCAGTCTTCAGGGAAAGTGAATGGCGTTCTGCTTGTTAACAGTAGCAATGGTTCTCGGCCAGATAATTTCACACATGAGGACAAATGTCCAAATCGTTATTCTGGGCTTGCAGCTGAAGTAACAACTTGTAATAGCTCACATCCATGGAATCCAGATGGCACAGGTCTCATGTTTGTTGATTGGGGCTTCCCAATATTTCAAGTATCTGATGCAGACACTATTGAGAAAATTCACAAGGTTTGAACTACAACTCTTACAATTTATGGGCTAACATTTTATTTTAGTAATTAATTTTATTAACTTGCTAAGCAAGATACAAGGAGAATGAGCCTAAAGTGATAAATAAAGAGTGTTTAGTAGCAGATGTTCTCATTTGTTACAATATAAATTTAATGCCTTATGCCAACAAAGAAATTGAGAATTCCATTCAAAATACTCATTACAAATGAGTGGATTTTGCAAAACTTGAAATAAATTCTGCAAGGAGTAAGGATCATTTGCAACTTCTTTCGGAGTGGTCCCTATTCTGTCATGTCATCATAAGTTCACTTCACTGTGCTTTCTCATCAATTTTTAATAGGATGATGGGTACTTTTTCACTGAGTGATTTTGGAAACGTTAATAGATTATAAGTTTGTTGGGGACAAATTCACTTAATTTTCACCAGTGATTCAGTATTTCAGTGAAAGGAATTTTGAAGTATACCTGGATTTTATCGTTGGACTACATAGTCATGTAAGCATGTTTGAGGCATATTTTGCAAAATATGTTAACGTCTGGTTTCACAACAAACGTATGGCCAGTGCAGAATGCAAATGTGAAATGGCAAGTGCATTGTCAAGAACAGTTTGCCAAACATTGCATTTTATATGAATTTTGCCCTTACTATATTTTCATTGTAAAGAGTTCATGGATATCAAGCCTGAACATTCTTTGGTATTGCCACACAATTTTTATGTTGCATTGTAGTATTTTTCATTAGTTTCTTGATCAGTGAATGTGTAAATTTCAACACCTTGTACTTGCATAACTATTACTCTTTTCCAGCCATGAGAGCAGAGTTACTACTATACCATATCTCAGCCTAGTTCAGTCCTGCTGTAAACAACAAGGCGGAGCTGACTCAACTCGCCACGTGTTAGACCTACAGGCACGCACATAAGTTTTGCAACACTAGCAGTATATATAGCAGCACTAACTTCTAGACAATAAATAGAGTTGGGTTACACATTAATTTATAAATCTATCAGTTGGAATATTAATAGAATCATGCAGTAACATAATGGTTACCTTTAATCGGATTCCTTCCTCTCTGTCAACTATAACTGATTTCCACCTCGCTTTTGAAACTTCAATCCAATATCTATCAGCAAACGGTGGAGAGTACTTCATGAAAAATTCGGCAAGTCCGTATCAGAATTTACCGCATGCAAAATTTTGTTTAGAGTCGGCGGTTCATTTCTGAAAAAATAATCATGAACTTTACTGCATATAGCACTTTTTGTAAAATTGCCGTATTTCTCCACGCGCTGTTTGCATTTACGTGATTTTTCCGGTGTTCTTAGAGTTCTGGATGCTTGCTGTTCCATTCTAACACTATGTACACTACTTGCGGAAACACCAAGAAGATCTCCAGTTTCGTTTTCAATGTTTTTTGTAGACGATTCCGGGTTTCTTTCTTTAAGTAATGCGAAACAATGCGCGATCATTCGCCTCTCACCACTTTTAAAAAGGTTTACCTCGATTGTGTTTCATTTCGGCTTAAGCACCAGCCTGCTCCATGATGAAAAGCTTACAGATTTTAAATTGCATATACATAAGTGTCCTTGGCCTTGTGAGGTGCGCGAGATGTACAGGAAATACAGTGTTAAATATCAGAAGCAACTCCACACTATAAACAAAAACATCTTAATCAGCATTCAACTCAATACAGACCTCGTTGCAAGAGAGTTGCCTGGTATAGGAATGCAAAATATTATATAATAGCAGTGTGCTTTAGCAATTGTTAAGTAAAATGCAGCTTAATTTAACATAATACGTAAATATTGTGTATAATTTCACCTGTCTTCTGTCTAATCTGTATATAGTATACTATTATGTATATATTCCCTTCAGAACTCACGAGCCCAGAAGACATCTATGTGGTATATGAAGCAGAAAGATAAAATGTGGGCCTATTTACGTTTATAAGAATCGAAACATTTGCATACTTTTCTGTGTCCGAAATTAGCTCGCAGAGTAGTGATCAGAAAACTACTTACGTACAATACTGTACTTAAAGGAGGGGTTTATCGTACGTATGCAAATAAAAGAAAACGCCCTTTATCTTCGCTAAACCAATCAACAGCTTAACCGTTTTCTATCCCAATATCTCTGTCTCTGTCTCTCTTCCCTCCCAGATGTTTACAGCAGGATGAAACTAGGTTGAGACATATTATAGCATTCTTCATTTGTTGACTTAGTGAACTACTGCTAATGTTATGGTGTGTAGCATTGTGAAATATTGTATCATTGTAGACCAAAGGCTGTTAAATACAGTTAGCTGCTTTTGAATAGTCCTCTAATAATTATCTGCAGCCCTTCTACCCCATATAGGTTAATTCTTAAAAATGGAAACAATATTTTTTTGTGCTCTAACCAGCAAATAATGAAAGAAGTTCATCAAAGGCGATAAAAAAAAATTGTTTTGTTGTTAAACGCAGTGGTGAAGAAGTTCACTTAAGCATGCTGAAAATACAATGCAAAGTCGGTGTACCACGGTCCAACATTTTTTACCAAACTTTTTGTATCCAATGGAGCTGTACACAAAAGAAACAGTGTCTGTCACACTATGTTTCATTTTGGTCCAATACAAATGACAGCTCGCGTAGTAAGCGAGAGAAATAAACATGGCGGATGCAAATATATACAGCTTTGTTTTAAAATCAAATTTAAACGGTGAGCCAAACAATGTACAAAAACTGCCTCAGGAGCATTGTTCTTGATTCTTTTTTGAAGTCTATTCAAATGTCCTGGCATAACACTCGCTCCATCGTAACAATGTGCAACTAATTTACGTTCATAATTTAAGAACACCATGCAGCAAAAGGAACAATGTTTCTGTGGACCTGTTAACGCTCACATCATGAAATCCGAAAAATCGTTCAACCAATGTGCTCTCTGTATTCACGTATCTTACAGTGATAGAGCACTGAGACTGTTGACAAATATCTGTAGTGTTGTCAACTTCAACAGAAAAAAATCTAATGTGTTGCACTCACATGACTTTCTCTACTCTTGTACTAACCATTCTTACAAGCTCTTATTCCTATATCTTCTTCCTGTTAGTTGAGATAAACATTTGTACAAATTATCTTATTGCTTATTTCCTTGTAGGTACAAGGGGAAATATGGGAATACAATAGGCTTTGAGCGATAGTCAAATCTTTTAAAGCTTTGAGGTCCCATTCTCTTTGCACACTTAACATATAAAAATGCACAACAATGTTTCATTGCAGGAAAGTTCTAAGTTTTCTGAAACTGACACACAAAACAAGGAATATCTCCAAAATGGTTCACTCTACCAAAAAAAAAAAAAAAAAAAAATTGAGACATAAATTGTGTATTTTAGCACGATCTACATTTCTTGTACAGTAAGATTTTGTCTAACTCTTACGGTTTATGAGTTATTTAAAACTCATCCAGACTAAACAGGACTACATAGGCTATAGCCAGAAAATTCAAAATATACATTTCATTTGTCATAAAAATATCTCAAACATATGACATTTTAATCAAAATCGTTAGCCATTTTCAAGAAAATCAAAATTTTCCATGTAAAGGGTAGTTTAGGGTGGGGTTATTTTCTTCAAAATCTTCGTGTAGGATCCTTGAAAGACATTAAACTTAAATACCAACTTTGGTTTTTAACCGAATTTTCATTTTTTAGTTATGCTGTCCACAGACTGACAGACACACAGACTGACACACACACGAACCTTTTTCCAAAAATACCATTTTGGATTCAGGGGGCCTCAAAACATATATTTCCGGTGAAATCTCAACATCGAATCTTTGGGTGCATGCCCATGTTATTTCCCTGTAGTTCATCGTTTCGTGACATCATGTTGCCATGGCAACCAAGCTGTTTATTGCAGCAGTTTCTTCCGTAACAGTGACTTTTGCACTTGTCCTTGTAACCGATCAGAGGGCGCGTTCCCACCAATTTACCCTGCCTGCTGCCAGGCTGTAAGTTCCAAACAAAAGAAGGGTTGGTCACTGACCCCGCTACAGCTGCTATAGCAGTTGAAATGTGTGACTAAACTGTTAGAATGACAGTAATAATGCCAAAATTAACAAAAATAGAACACTGCTATATTCAGGTGAAAACTTCTTCACCTGCTTCACTTGAATAGCCACCACTGGTTTAACGATGCTGTCAATTGCCAAGATAACATCAGTGTCACCGGTATGCTGGAATTTTGTCCCGTAGGAGTTCTTTTACATGCCAGTAAATCTACTGACATGAGCTGTCGGTTTTAAGCGTGCTTAAAAACCATCAGTCTGGGCTGGATTTTAACCCACGACCTTGGGATCAGTAGGCCAGCGTCTAATCAGCTGAGCCACCCAGATGATATTGTTAGAAAGCAACATTGTTCTGCATTTCATTGTCATGCATGTTTAATTCTTCTGTGTTGATTCTTTAACAAGAGGATGAAGAATCATTCTCTGGTATTGATTCACTACCTATTAGAGGGTTCAAGTGTGTAGAAGTTGTACATTTTTGTTTCTAGCTAATGTGTAATATTTTCTGTACTGACACATGTGTCCTAGGATTTCTTAATCCAAAAAACTTGCTTATAGTTTGAGAGGTAGAACTGGAACTTAACAATTCAATGCCACAGCTGGGATTTAAACCACAGAACCTCCACTTACTACGCAGGTGCTCTAACCATTAAGCTACTGTGACAACCTGCCAGAATGACATTGAATTCTCAAACCAGTTCATATTTTTCCCGGTAAACCACAAAGGCAGTCTCACATCAGAGACAAATTACCCCAGTGGGGGCTTACTATTGTAAGTTTATGTCCCGGGATTAAATAACCTTCAGATGGTAATTATTATTTATTTACAAACTTACTGTTGGTGTTTTTAAACACATAAGCCATGTGTGGACAATGTTTGAGAGGCAGAACTGGAACTTAAAAATTCGATGCCACAGGTGGGATTTGAACCACAGACCCTCCGCTTACTAGGCGGGTGCTCTAACCATTAAGCTACTGTGACAACCTGCCAGAATGACATTGAATTCTCAAACCAGTTCTGCCTCTCAAACATTGCCCACACACGGCTTGAGTGTTTAAAAACACCAACAGTAAGTTTGTTGGCATAAATAAATAATAATTATCATCTGAAGGTCATTTAATCCCTGGACATAAAGTACTTACAATAGTAAGTCACCATTGGGGTAATTTGTCTCTGATGTGAGACTGCCTTTGTGCCTACCCGGGGCCCCGAGCCAACTGACTCCCTCGGTGTGGGCTCCTCTTCGTGGTGAGGGAGTCAGTCAAAACACCCACCCACGTGTAGGCCGTGCGTGGAGACCCGTGTCGGTGGAAACGATTATCCTGGTGGTTGAGGGGTGCGTATCTGAACCCGGGACAGTTTCTTTTCTGAATCCGGGGAGGGTGCGCATTTCCGATACACTACTTTGGTTTCTGCTTCATCTAAACGGGAGGGGTGCCCGTCTCGGTAGCGTGATGGTTAGCGTGTCTGCCTCACGTTCAAGGGGTCGCGATTTTGAATCTCGCTTAGGGTAAGTTATCCGGGTAAGGTTTTTTTCCGAGGTTTTCCCTACCCCGAGAAGACGAATGTTGGATAACTTAAAGCTCCATGGGCCTCGGGCTCATTTGAACATCATTTCACCCATTTCATTTCAGTCATTCATCCGATATGACACAATGTTGGAGGACGTTAACTCAAAAAATAAAAAAAACAAATAAATAAACGGGAGGCTAGGTACTAACCCACCCCTAGTCAATCGGCCAGGACTAGGTATTGCACTGAACTCCAGGGTGAGTGGGACGGCGAGCCTGCTATATCCCCTGTGTAGCCCTGTCATCCCAGTGGGATGACCCCTTGTTGGGCTCCGTGGTGGGTGGGGAGCATGAAATTTATAGCCTTTTTCTATGGCACACCAAAATATAAAAAGAAAACGACAGGTTAACGATGAAAAAGAGGTGTACGTAGCGTCCACAGCTCATTACCTAGTAATCAGTAGGACGGAAGAGGGACAGTCTTTTTTGAAGGTGAACCTGTTTGTCATCCAATTAGGTCTAGATAAAATAGCCAGTCCAGTCAAGTCATGTACCCGTATTAGATCAGGATCACTACTTGTCGAAAGTTATACGTCCACCCAGTTCGACAAGTTGCTGAAGGCAAAACTACTCCACGGATATCCGATCCGTGTTGAGAAGCACCGGAGCCTTAACTCTTCCAAAGGCGTCATTACCACCCACTTGTTGGACGGTATGCTGGAGGAAGAGATACAGGGTTACCTGGCTGATCAGGGAGTAACCTCTGTTTCTCGAGTTTGAACAAAGCATGACGGAGCGCTAGTAGATACCTGTACGCTTTTTCTTACTTTTGACCGACTCGATCTCCCTCCGAAGATAAAGGCCGGCTATGAGATCATTAATGTTTGGCCGTATATCCCCTGCCCTATGCGGTGTTTCCAATGCCAACGATATGGCCATACTCAGACCTCTTGTAAAACCTCTGTTCCTGTTTGTCACCTGTGGCAAAGATGCCCACGAAGGAGCGTGTCCATCTGCTCCTAGCTGTGTTAACTGTAGAGGTGCCCATCCAGCGACTCCTGCAATTATCCACGTTACCTGGACGAGAAGGCTATTCAAAAGCTGTGGGTCAAAGAGCATTTATCGTTCTCTGAGTCCCGCAAACGCCACCTTGCTCGGCAGCCGTCGATACTCAAATTTGGTACTTTTAGTTCAGTAGTGTCAACCCCAGTACCAATGCGGGATGTAGGTACTCAAACCTCCCCTATAGCCAGTACCATCAACACATCTTCTCGTGCACCATCCACAGCTACAGCTTCAACTAGTACCAGCTCCAAGACTATCCCTACTAGCCCTCAAACCCGAAAGTTCCGAATTGAACCTAAACGGAGTGACTTTCTCAAAGGTCCAACGACTTCTGCCGGTGGGAAGTGTGCTCTCCCTGCCACTTCCCCCTCTCCTCCCCGGCGCTCATGCTCTCAGGACACCAGAGGGCGTAGTCGGGTGCCACGGGTCTCTCCAACTCCTGTTACCGTAGGCAACCGGTACACAGTCCTATCTTCTGCTACTGGTGACACAGAGCCTCTTCCGCCCGAAGAGCCCATGGAGCAAGAACCATCTGCTCCAAAGAGCCCTGGCCTCACGCGCTGCCAGAAGGGCAAATTAAAGCGCCAACCGTCGGTCAAGTGACCCTAGACGACAGCTTATCCCATTTGTCCCAGGATGTCCATTATTCAATGGAATACACGTGGCATACGTGCGCATAGAGCTGACTTAACATTACTTTGTAATTCTCTGTCCCCTACTATTCTGTGCTTGCAGGAGACCAAGCTTTGCCAGCAGGACTCTTTCTCGTTTTCTGGGTTTATTCTGATGCGTTATGACCTCCCACCGGAACCCGGTACTCCTGCACATGGAGGTGTCATGCTCCTCGTTCGTAACGACGTTTTTTATCAGCCAGTCATGCTCACCACTCCATTGCTTCGCTATAGGGGACCTGACCCATCTAGTGTCCCAGCTCCCTGTTGGGAGACTTTGATGCCCTTGGATTTGGATTTGGTTTAAGGGCGCTCAACTTCTAGGTCATCAGCGACTTTGATGCCCGCCACCCTCTTTGGGGTTCACCTCGGGCGTGTGCAAGGGGGACCGTCTTTGCCGATTTTTTCACACAGAACTCTCTGTCTCTTCTGAACACTGGTGAACCTACTTTCCTTTCTGATTCTACTGGCACTCTCTCCCAGCTGGACCTCTCAGTTTGCTCAGCTCAGCTTGCACATCGTTTTGAGTGGAACGTCATCTCTGACACCTTCTCCAGCGACCATTTTCCATGTAGTATCAGCTTCCTGTCGCACCACGTACCTTCCCCATGTGTACCCTCCTGGCGACTCAACAGAGCGAACTGGCCCCTTTATACTCGCTTGGCTGTTTTTGACGATCGCTTCTTCGCTGATGTTGACCAGATGGTGGCCCACCTCACATCCGTCGTTATTACTGCTGCCGAGCGTGCCATACCTTGGTCATCTGGCCACCCGAGACGTTTGCTGGTCCCTTGGTGGGCCGACGAATGCCGAGCGGCCGTCCTTGCGCGACGGGTGGCTTGATGGCTTGAATCTGAACTTTTGCTGACCAATGTTCAGGGCGGTTTTCGTCGCTTCCGTTCAACGGTCGACCATTTAGTCTCATTATCCACGCACATCATGGACGGTTTTCTGAGGAAGAGCCAAACGGTTGCAGTATTTTTCGATCTAGAGAAGGCATATGACACCTCCTGGAGGTATGGCATTCTTCGCACCCTCCATAGATGGGGCATTCGTGGCCGACTGCCCCTTTTTATTCGGGAGTTCATTCGGGATAGAGTCTTCCGCGTACGGGTGGGTTCAGTTTTATGTCGTGTTTTTAGTCAAGAGAACGGAGTACCGCAGGGCTCGGTACTCAGCGTCACACTATTTGCTATTCCCATCAATCCCATTGTGGAGTGCGTTCCTGCTGGTGTGTCATCTTCCTTGTTTGTGGATGACTTCGCCATTTACGGTAATTCTCGGCAGACTCATCTCCTCGAGCGGCACCTCCAACTCTGTCTTGATCGCCTCTTTATTTGGAGTGTGGAAAACGGCATTTAGGTTCTCCGCCGAGAAGACCGTCTGCGTGAACTTCTGGCACCGGAAGGTATTTCTCCCGCCTTCTCTTCACCTCGGTCCAGATGTTCTCCCTTTTACAGACGAGATGAAATTTTTGGGATTGGTGTTTGACAGGAAGCTTAGCTGGTCCTCTCATATATCATATCTGAAGGCCAGGTGTGACCGTTCTCTTAGTGTTTTACGTGTTTTAAGTGGACATCATGGGGAGCCGATCGGACTGTTCTTTTAAGGTTATATCGTTCTTTGGTCCGATCTAAACTTGACTACGGTTGTATTGTGTATTCATCAGCTCGGCCGTCAGTTTTAAAACGTCTCAATCCCATTCACCACCGTGGTATACGATTGAGTATTGGCGCCTTTCCAACAAGCCCGGTTCTCAGCCTATGTGCGGAAGCTGCTGAACCCCCGCTTTCTTATCGGCGGGATGTTCTTCTTTGCAACTACGCTTGCAGACTTTCTAGTCTGCCAGAACACCTGTCTTTTAGTTCGTTTTTTAATGGTACTTTGGACCGCCAATACTCGTCGAGCTCCCTGGCCCTGCTCCCTCCTGTCGTTCGATTTCGTTCATTGCTTCGGCTGTTGGACGTAGAATTACCGGCGACATATCACAAGGGAGAAACCCGATTTCCCTGTGGCTTCGTTCGGTGATGCACATTGATCTAGGTTTGCTGTCCATGCCGAAGTCGTCAACGCCAGATGCAGTTCTTCGTTCAGCCTTTTTAGATGTGCAGGCGCAGTTAGGACCCGGTAGTTTTATTTACACTGATGGCTCCATGGACGATCGGGGGGAGGATGTGCTTTTATTCATGGCCGCGAGAGTTTTAGATTTCGTCTTTTACCGCAATGCTCGATTTTTACGGCAGAGCTTTTTGGTATTTACCAAGCTCTTTTATATGTTCATCGGCAGGCCCTCTGGCACTGCATTATCTGTTCCGATTCTTTAAGCGCTCTTAAAAGCCTACAGACGCTGTACAGTTACCATCCCTTGGTGCAGCGTGTCCAGGACTACCTTCATGCCCTCGCCAGTGCTGGCACTAGTGTCTCCTTTGTGTGGGTACCTGGACACGTAGGCTTGCAGGGAAATGAGGCTGCCGATTCTGCGGCAAAGGCAGCAGTTTTAGCACCCAGGTTTTTAGCTCTTCCGTTCCCTCTGACGATTTTGGCGCCTTTTTACATCAGGCCCTCCTCTCACAGTGGAGTGGTACCTGGCATGATGTTCAGGGGAATAAACTTTGGGAGGTGAAATCCTTCCCTGTTACCTGGAGGACTTCGTTGCTTTCCTCCCGGCGCGAGGAAGTGATTTTAGCCAGATTGCGTATCGGGCACTGCTGTTTTAGCCATGGTCACCTTTTATCTTGTGACGCTGCACCGCTCTGTGCTCATTGTAATGAGCCTCTGACGGTGCGGCACGTTTTAGTTCAGTGTCAGGTTTTTAGTCAGCTCCGTGATTCCCTGGGCCTGCCAGCCATCCTAGCTGAGGTGCTGGCAGACACTACAGGTGCTGTAGAGCAGGTGTTACGTTTTATGCGTTTTAGCGGAATGTGCTCTCGTGTGTGACTCTCATACGGATCCTTTGTGTTTTTTATGTTTGGGCGTTGATGCAAGTTGTTTTTATCTATTAATGTGATCCTGAGCTTCCGTTTTCGCTAAACTGTGCAGTTGCTGACACTGTATTGATGACGGTTTTAATGTTTTATTGTTTTTAGTTGTAGACTTGTTGGTCTAGTTTTTACTTTTTCATGCTTTAGTGTTGCTTGGGCGCTAATGACCATAGCAGTTGAGCGCCCTAAAGCCATACTCATACTCATACACTGCCTTTATGGTTTACCAGGAAAAATATGAACTGGTTTGAGAATTCAATGTCATTCTGGCAAGTTGTCACAGTAGCGTAATGGTTAGAGCACCTGCCTAGTAAGCAGAGTACAGTAAGTTTGTTGGCACAAATAAATAATAATTGCTTATAGTTATTGTTCTTCTACACACAGCTGCACAAGCTAACTATGAAATGGCATATGCATTTTCCAATGTAATTCAGTTTTGTTACTGATTGCTTTACACATGCATCACCAGTAGCTGTAAGTTAAACATTACTACTTGGAATTAGAAATCTAGTAGACTTAATTATGAAATACTATAAATTAATCTAAACTTTGTTTCAGTGTTACTTAAAGTTCAATGCTGATGCAAAAGATGAACAGCAGCATCGTTCCTTGTGTGCATTGGAAATGAATTCCTACATGCTTGCAGCAGTAAATTCACAGACATGCATTCGACGTAGCAATTTGATCACCAATTTTAACCGGGGTATGTTTTTGTTACTTTTTGTAGCTATAGTATCTCTAGGCTTGTTTGGAGTTTGTGAATTCTTAATAGTAAAGATCTAGATATTTTGTTTCAGGATCCAATTCAAGAAACACTGGCATGAAAACAATATATTGCAATTTTTCCACCTGCTTGCAGTGACTGCTGTACACTGACTTAGAAGGAATTAAGTCTAAAATATTTTATTTCCATGCTCATTCTCTTAACCTCTTCAGGGATATGGACGTGAAATCACGTCCATTTAAAATGACGGACGAGCGATATGGACGTGTATACACGTCCTGTGCGTTTGTGCATTTAACCCTTATTTATCCACTATCTAACTCAACTTATTTTAATTTTCCCCCGTTATGAAACATTTAATTAAATTCTATATGCTTTACTGGCTTACCTTTATATGTTCCTTCTGCAGTGATATGCCTCAAAACAGGGATAAACACACAAGGGCACATCTCCACATTCGCCACAGATCATCCCAGTTTCCTTACGGATTCCCTTCTTGCGGCACACGAAACACCTTCGAGATGGGCGGACTTCTTTGCTGTTGACGGTATCCTTTTAGGATAATGTTTTCCTTGAAGTCTGAGGGGTGCAGGGGTTTTGGATTTTCTACCCCCAGTATGAAGAGGCCTCTCAACCTGGTATTGTTCAATTAGGGTGCGAGCTATTGATAGTCGAAAGTCCAGGTAGGTCATTGTCTTGTGTGGGTTTAGAGCTCTCCAAATTACCAAACAATTGTATATGGTTATATCGAGCTGGTGCAAAAATACCTTTTTATACCATTTCACTGTTTTTCGTAAAGAGGGATATGCTTGCAATACCTGATCTACTAGATCGACACCGCCCATGTGCATATTGTATTCCTGGATAACGTCAGGCTTGAAAATGCACATTTTGGTATGGGCATCTGTTTTTCCAGTGTCAATCATCAAAATCTTAGAGCTGCAATTGGATAATGTCGTAACCACCCTCCTGTCCTGCCAGGCAAGGTAGGTCAAAGGTGGGAGCTGACGCACCTCCATTTCCCCTCTCCTTAGAGCCTTCGTATTCACATCTTTTGGCAAACCAATACGATTTGAACGTACTGTTCCAATTGCATTAGTCTTTCTTTTGTGTAAGGCCATGAATAATTTAGGAGAGCTGTACCAGTTATCTAAGTACACAGTCCTACCCTGATCAAGCACAGGTTCCATTAGGTGCATTACTATGGAGCCAGATAAGCCCAAATCTTTGTCTCCAGTATTGTCAGTCCCTTGACCAGTGTAAATGCAGCTATTGTAAAGATATCCCGTTTTACTTTCACAAACATCAAAACTCTTTATGCCAAATCTAGCCCTTTTTGTTTTGATGTATTGCTTCCAACCTAAGCGGCCCTTCCAAAGCATTAGGCTTTCATCAACAGTGACCTTTTCACCAGGCACATAATTTTCTTTAAATTTTGAAATAATATAATCGAAAACAGGCCTAATTTTGTGGAGTTTGTCATTTACATTCTCTGTGCAGGTGAAATGAAGGAACCGCAAAATTGACGTAAACCTGTTATTTGACATGCATTTTCCAAAAAAAGGAGTAGCTAGCATGTCATCTGTGGACCAATACATGTATAATGCAGGTTTACGAATAACACCCATAAGTATAATTAGACCAATTAGCCTGTAAATCTCATTGAGTGTTACTTCTGCCCACCTTTGAATTCTGCTCTTAGGCCCTAATTTACCTTTAGAGAGCAGGTCTTCCTTCACCTTACTCGCATATACATTTGTTTCTGAAACAATGAGAGACACTAAGTCGGTAGTAAAAAATTTTGTAAAAATGTCAATTGGTTGGCTGTCAGAAGTCAGCTGAGCCTGGGATTGAACACCAGAGCCTGTGCTCGTGAAGATGTGCCTGTTTGTATTGGAATTGTTTTCAGCACTCCACAATGCTGACTCTTCACGAACACCTGAAGGAAGTTGGTCACGTTCTTCCTCACTGCTACTTGTACCTATATCCTCCACACCCCCCTCAAATTCGGAAAATTTGCCATCAATATCCAAATCGCTGTCACACAGCAAGAAGTCCTCCACATTATCGTGTGTAATTTCAGAAGCCCTTACACTTCCACCACTCGCTAACCTTTGTGCAATACTGCTTGTTCATGCCATGTTTTAGCTCTGAGATGTAACACTCAATAGCTTCTCACTTCAGCTACAAGCAGGAAAGTATACGTATGCATTTCAAGAGAGAAACAAACGGAGCCTGTAAGCTATATCCAAGTTACGAAACACGTGTAAGGAAAAATTGCAAACCTGCTTTATTCTGATGACTCACAGACCACGCATACACTAGTGCTTTATTTCACACTACGCTTTGTTTTGCTGATGCAAGGGCCACACATACAATGGGTCGACTACTGTTTCTTTCACAGAACTTATATTAGGCGCCTTCGACAAAGCAAAGTTAACTTTTTACCACAGTGAAACAAATAGTGCCATTTCAACGATTTGTAAATGCAACTCAACATTGCTGATGATGTACATGTATACTGCATATAATGAGTTTTATACCAGTTTTTGTTTCATTAAAATAACTTAAAATTTACGCAAAATACAGCTGTGTATTTAGGAAGCACTTTTAGCGCATTTAACAATTTAAATGCCCTGCGCTGGATATTGGGTATCCGTTCTCGGCCTGCAGAGCTTTTAAATGGCTGTCGCTCAAGAGGTTAATACCTTTTCTTTTATACTATAGCATATATTTGCCTAACAGCCAATTATGTTTCACTATTGCTCCATTTCTCTAATCACTATTTGGTTTTCTCATGCATATAGCACTTTAATTCACAGGTATGCAACTCAGCCTCCTTTAGATACTGACTAATATTTTGAACTCAGGAGGACATGTCCTCACATCTTGCCTGTACACTGCAAGAACTGTCTGAGAAAGCAGCAAAACATTTCTTCTTATGTATCAGATAAGTGTCATGTGGCCAGGGGGAGGAGAGTTCTTAACATTTATACTTATGTCCTGATTGGAGTTTATTTGCTTTAATAAGCTGAGAACACTTCTCCCTCTTTTCAACTAACCACAAGCCATCCAGTGCCAAAACCATTCCTGCCCAGTGTAGGGCAAGCAGCC
Organism: Tenodera sinensis; assembly: GCA_030765045.1. Lineage (NCBI taxonomy): Eukaryota > Metazoa > Arthropoda > Insecta > Mantodea > Mantidae > Tenodera > Tenodera sinensis. The sequence goes on from CM060964.1 coordinate 167,194,282, forward strand.
AGATCTGCCTACCTCAATAGTTGCATGTAAAATGTGTATTTTGCAGTAAATAATATCTTTATGCAGATTCAGGATTTTATGTGTAGATAATGTAGATTTGAAAGTAAACATGAGTTATATTTGTATTTTTTAAGAGTTGTATGAATTCTTGTTTTCAAGATCATAGCATGATTTTATCATGTTTTCATTCTTATAGTTTCAGCATATTCAGTATACCATAAGAAATAAATAAAGTGCCCCATCATTTTTGTGCACAAGAGATATGTTTGCAAAAGAACTAGAGCATTATAATAGTCCTCCCTCCCTACCTCCCTCTCTCGACTTGAATTTATAACCCTCCAACTAATTTTTAACTTTTGACCTTGTGATAGTAATAGACATGAAGCATTCATCCTCAGCTTACGGCTGAAGCACTACAGTTGGTTACCATAACAAGCCTTTGAATGGGCACTGAACTTCTCCCAACTTATTCATGTAAATCTTGGTTCTTTCAGGTATCATGGTTTGAGTGCTGTCCATTGAACAAAATGTTTAACATTTTAATAAACTTTCCTGCATTTTCTTTGTTCATAGCTTTATTGATGACTGATAAACAGAGCTGCGACTTTTAGTGCTAAAAACTTTAAAAAGAAATTTATTTTTTACGTGCTGAAAATGTCAAAACATGTGCTAAATTTAATATATTTGGTAGCATCTGAATGGCAAAGTTAATATAAATATATGTGATAACTCACCAGACATTATTCCTGGAAATAAAATTATTGAAGAGTTAGTATGCGACAGTGTTCTTCCTCAAATTGTCCATCCCAAATGATCGACACTTGTCATGAAGAAGTGACTTGAATTTGAACAATAACCACTCTATATCACAAAAAGTAAGTCTGGCGTAGTTATAGTATGGAATGTCACTTACATGAACATTTTCTTTGTGTTGCCACTCCAACCCTTTTGAAATTTCATGCTTTGTGTTAAACCCACTGTTTTCATACATTATGTATATTTTGTGCTACAGGTCCAGAAGAATATTTGGGTTCTCCTCATCCTGAACCACTTCTCTCTAAAGAATTCCTACTGAATCAAGTTTCTTTATGAAATCACAGAGGAAACAGATTTTGAGAAATGTACTTTGAGTCATTTCTTAATGTGTGCAGTTTGTTCACTAGCTCATGGCTGTTGGTCTGGGTGGTTCATTTGGTTAGATGCTAGCCTATACTGGTTTTTAAGTGTGCTTAAAAATGACAGCAGATTTACTAGCATGTAAAAGAACTGCAGGGAAAAATTTTAGCACACCAGTGATGCTGATGTAATCCTGGCCATTGACAGCATCATTTAAACAAAATAAAATAACCTGGCAGGAATGCAGCGGGCCAGTACATCAGTAAACAATTCTAGGTATACAGTGATATCTGAAGCTACACTCATGCTTCCATTTGTGCTTACAACAGTGCTAATCTTGGAATGTGTATTCATGCTACATGCTAGATTAAAGCAAAAAAGTCACTCAGAATAGCAAAAGTTAAATTTTATTCTTGTCATGCAATATGTTACTCACCTGAAACAAATGGATTAACCAGCTCCTCTTCAGAACCAGATGCATTTTCACTGCAGAAGGAGGAAGAGGAAGAATCGCTGCTGTCATCCCCCAGTGAAATGATAATACTGTCAATGTTTTCAACTACACCATCTTTCTCCCAGCAATCATTCTCCACCTTTTCTATATGTTTACAAAACCCTTGTCAGTCTGTTTCGGTCACAAGTGATATACCCTCAAGCATTATATCACACAGTTTGTGTAAGGATTCACATTGTGACATTTCTTTCTCTATTCATTTTATCTTGGCCTAAGACAGTTCTGTGGGATTTAAATCACACATGTATGGTGGCAAGTGAATAAGAGTGGCCAATTGAAACCAAAAGTGGGTCCACTTTAAAAACCTTCTCTTTAGGTTTGTTTCAATCATCCTGTAAAGATCTGCTTTACGTATAAAAACTCACATTGAACCCCTTTATTCTGCAACCACAATATCATAGCAGATTTCACAGCACTCCTAGGCAGGGTTTATCCACCTGTACACTGTGATGAGGGCATTGTGTGACACTACAACAGAAAATGGGGGCAAATCAGGAGTTTGAAGTTCACGTGGTTCATTTCTCCATGGTAATTGCCTGCAGTTGTCCTGGCCTTGTAAATGAGGAGAGAATTTTCCAGGAACACTACCTGCATGAACTATTATCAGCCTATTCCTTGCATTACTGTTTATATGATTGTCAAATTTGTCCTTACTTGGCCAGCACTTGCCAAATGTGATGTTACTGTACACCCAGCTTTCATCAATATAGAAGGTACTTCTCCCACTTTCTTACAAAACTTTTATTTTAATTAAATAATTGTGTCTCCAAGCCATGATGTGAGGACATTCTATAAGTAGCTTTCTTCTGTTTTGACATTTCCTCCATTTAAAGCTCAGCTCTGAAATTAATTTCCAAAGCAATGTTCGTCCCCATGGAAAATTTATCTTTTCCCGAACAACAGGCAGCAATTTATTTATAGTAGGAATACACTTCTCAACAATGTCCAAGTCATGTATAATTCTCTGAATCACACACCTATCAAAATCATCCACATTCACTAGAGTGTGTGCAGGTCTTGTTTTCTGGGGTTTCCCTGAGGTCGTTAGAACATGCTTATCACCACTTACGTTTAAATCATGCACCTGTTTGCCAATTCTTTGATTGTTGTTTCCAAAACCCTGGCATAAACGGCAGCACTTGCAGTTGCTTGACTTAGTGGAAGTTTCATGCATCCCTCAATCACTTTTCTAATTATTTCCTTATCTTCAGAATGTACCACTCTTTTTTCTTTACTTCCGACATAGCATTTGTGACTTATATGATGTTACAATTGCAACTAAGAGTAGTTAGCCATGAGTAAATATAGCATGAATAGCATTGAAGGTAAGTTGACAACATAAGCAGCACATTACGCAGAACAACATTTGTGAGGAAGTTTACAAAACTCAAATTACACTACCTGGAATGTCTCTCCTCTGCACTTCATTTTCCTAAGGCCATCAGCTGGTGAAGAGACAATAGCTTAAAAGTCTGAGAAGAGTTTTAATTGGACTGCCATCTTTCCCATTTAGCTCATTTATAACAGCAGCAAAACCATCCAGATTTTCTGCACAATACTTAACTGCAGTAACCCACGTTCCCCTGTGAGCTGCTAAAGGCATGGGAGGCAGTGAAGTGTTTGGGGTTTTATTCTGAAAATGTTGAATTCTTTGGGATGACTTAATATTTTAATCCTATTAGAAATCAATTCATCAATATCATATGTGGTTTCTTCATACACTTTATGCAATTCGTGTACAATATATATGACATGAATTTAGGATAACCAACAGTAAGTCCTGCTGCTTACTTTTTCATAGTTGATGCAGTAACAGTCAAATATAACAAAACACTGTTGCATCATATACCATCTGACCACAATGTCTGCATTGCTTCATTTAAATCATCTGGCAGCAGTCACATGATTTGCAGCAAGCATTTCTTGACTGGTCAGTAGAAAAGTTGTTTTTGAAATTTCAGAATCATTCTTCTGTACTCCAATATCATTATTTCCAGTTTTTCTGCAAGTAGAAAATAGATTTTTAAATATGCTCACCCATATATTTTTGTTAGCATATGTTTTACATATATACAACACAGTTACTTTGTAATACTTGTGAAAGTAATCTCACGGAACCAAATTATAGGGTATGTCAGTATTTGAATATTTCATCACGAATTTTTTAAATTGAAGTTGGTTCACGTTTGAAAGGGTATGCCCACTGAAACTAATGCAGGAATCCTCACAATGCATATAAAGTTTGGAAGGTTCTGCTCAAGTACTTGATGCTAGATCACTGATAAAAAATTGTTTTTGTAAGGTGTGTAGTAGTTGCTATAAGTTGTCACCACTTAAATGTATTACTTGTGATCATGGGTCTCCCTTTACAGCTTTCCCACAAAGCTGACAATACAGTATTTTAAAAGCAAAACTGAAAATGCCCTTAAATTCCACAGTATCTGTTGCAAACCATAATTTATACTATTTGATTTATACATATTCAATCCGCTCAAAACTATTATGTTACTTCCCAACGTCGTAATACAACTAACTGGAAGGTAAAGTGATAAGCGATGGAGGGATACTATAGCTGACATACCAACTCTTTCCCTTCTTAATAACAAGTTGTGGCATCTGGCCTCTGTAATTGAGCATTATGTGTTGGATGACAAGTTCTTAATCATTCTTGAAAAAGGTTGCTTTTATTTAATTTATGTGCACACTTGGAATATATCCACAAATAACACAAAGTAATTAGAGACTCGCACTTCACTATAATAAATTGAGTGTAACTCAATTTACTTCACTGTTATTAGCTTCAGGTGTGTATATTTAAACATACTTGTAATATCTATTTATATAAAATAACATGGTGCAACAAATTTGAGCTCTCTGTTTTGGTGCAAAATGAAAATAGGTGTTCTTTACCAATTCAGATTGCTGATTATAAAAACAGAATCAGAAAAGTTACATCATGTACCAGTTTTTGTGGAAAACATGTGCCACATGAACCACTTGGCATATATTTCACGTAATAGTAGCAATTCATGTTCAGTCCATAAAAAACAAACTGGTAACATTTAAGACACCTGAAAACGACTCTGTTACAGTAGATGAGGAGCCTGCTGCTGAATAAAATACAGATCAGCAGTAATCTGCCAGCAGGTTTGGTGACAATCTTCCTTTATATAATTTTTCCATGGCAGCTACCTCTTGATGAAATCTCTCACCATGTTCATCACATTTCCAAGATAGGCAGAAAAATCTAAATGGGAATGAAGAAAATGTAATTTCAAGGATATGTTGTACTGCATAGCCTTGTTCGATTGTGCCATAGCCGAGTGGTTAGACCATTCACTTCTCACCAAAGCGGCCTGGGTTCGATCCCAGGCAACTGCATATGGGATTTGTGATGGACAAAGTGGCACTGGGTTGGGTTTCCTCCGGGTTCTCCGGTTTCCCCCACCATCTCATTCCACCGGTGTTCCATCTTCATTCCATGCATCATTAGTGTCACCACCTGCAGTGCTGTATGTAGTAAAAGCAGGCGTTAAACACTATTAAAAAAAAGAAAGAAAAAAAAAAACAGCTTTGTTACAGTCCAGCATGTGTTCTGTCAGTTCCGTGTGATTCTCAGACCTAACATTTCCCAAGAAACTTTTGCGTACATTTTTTAATGCAAGCCAAGCTGCATTTTCAGTATCTGTAAACATTTTGGGGATCATATCTTTCATCAACTCACGAATCTAAAGTCCATGGAGAACACTTCCTTTAAGTTTTGCATTACTAATGGCAGGAAGTTTAGATACTTAATGTTGAAAACCCACCCATCTTTGTATATTGCTTTCACACGTTCTTCATAAAACCCAATTGCAGATATAATAGTGGTAACAGCACACTGTCTTTGTTAACAAGGGGTTCATGTGACATTTCTTTCACCAGGATTGAAGCTTTTTCTTAAAGGCCACTGTTTGACTACAGAATGTTCTTTCCTTGTCCTACTGTCCCAGTGATACAAAAAACAGCTATATTTTTTAACCAGTTTGCATTCCAAGAAATAGTCCCAGAACTTTGAGATCATTGCATACTTTCTGTTGTGACTTGAACAGCCAGTATATTTCAGAAGCAGTCTCATGTTATCATAGGTTCCCTTTAACTGAACTGAATGGGCCACTGGTATGGAAGATTTCTTGTTTCCGTGATGTAAGAGAACAGTTTTGAGGCTGCTTTTTGAGGAATTTATAAATGGGAGCCATTCTTTGGGCTTATGAACAATTCCAAATCCTTTAAGCAATCCATCTGTCATTACAATATACCAGAACCTGTCATTGAGAAAAAAGTGGATAGACCAAGCTGTCGTTTACAGAGTGATATACTGGCATTTGGTTGTAGCAAGCTTCTTTCTTGAAGATGAGACCCAAGTAACTGTGCCTGTCTTTTCGAAAGATTTAGGTCTCTTACAAGATCATTCAGTTCAGCCTCTGATAATCCTTGTGGTAGTAGCTGTGATGCGGATGGCATGCAATCATGATCTTTGTGATGTGTTGGATTGTTACTATTGTTGCCTGCCTAATTTTTCAGTGTCCATTCCACTGGTGATTTTGAAACTGGGAGAGAATCAGAATGCAGAACTGTGCATTGCAGATTCCAAATTTGGATAAGAAACTGTGTTTTTGATTTACCTGAGTAGATGAATGCTGGAGTGCATTATTTCCTACCACGGTTTCCTTTCTATCATTTCTCTTCATTCCATTTGCTTATCTTTCAGCTGTGCTTTCAGGCGTGTAGTGGTGGCAGTGCTGGGCAGATGACATGGATGATTGTGCATGGTAACAGCTGTTCTCAGTGCTAGGTGGCATTTGGCCGGCCTTGTCCCCCATTGGAGGGGGGGGGGGTGCTCAATGTGACACCAGAACCGCTGTGTGATGGCTGCTTGGCAGGGCCTGGCACCAGGATGAGATCTGAGCACTTGTTAGGGACTTCCACGCGTCTCTGTGGCCTGTCTAACTGTGACCCTGTGTGGCACCTTCGGTACCCTCATTTCATCCCTGCCTCCTGGGGGATGGTAGCCACAATAGATCTGTGTAGGTCAAAGTGAGCGAGGTGTCCCCTCTGTGTTTATATCCCCTTTATTTTTTACCTAAGATTCCTATTGCTTTTGTTAAACAAATGTAACAATCTGTAATGTGATCTCTAGGTTTCCTCCATACCTGTGGCACCACAAATGGCATAGATGGCTGGGTTCTATGTAACCAGCCTCTTGAATAGCGGGAGTAATGCAAGCAACAGTTCTTTGGCACCCAAGACTTACCTTCATCTACTTTTGATTCAAAGTACAACTCATATGTCTTGTTGACAAGCAGAGAAATGTAATACCTTTACAACTTTATTGTAAACTCATCACGCACATAAGAAAAGACGTTTGACAGAACGTGTTTGTTTCTTGGGGTGTCATGTAAAGAATGTGAGTTTCAAGGTCAGCACACAGCAATCCATTTGTAAACATAATGAGTTACTAATTTGGTTTCCTGTATCTTCCATATATCTATTATGAAATGTTTAATGAAACTATTTCTACAAAGCTTTATCTTGATTAACAAGAAGTAGATAAACTAATCTTTTGTAAGAATAGTTGAAGCTATATAAAAATGATAGTGAATAGAGAACACCATGTGAATATAGCACAGCAGTTTTTTAAAAGAAATTTTCAGTATGCTCCACAGCTTACACTACTTAAATTTGTCAGGTATACATTGTTGATGGACTTAGAACAGATATCTGATTTGTGGGCAAAATACTTTCTGAAGGTAAGATATTGCCTCAAAAAAGGATTTCGTTTGAAGCAACAACACGCGTTTGCACAAAAATTGTTTAAGATTTTAATTTAATTTGTTTAAAGAACCAAGGTAGTGTATTATTTCCAAGAGCGTCCTCTGCTTTGACCCTGACCAGTTCGGTCTACCCTCATTACCAGGCAAAGGAATTCTTAATCAGTTGTCTTAAAGTTATCTACACTGAAACCTCTATGCCAATACAAAGAATGTAAACATCAGCTGTTAGTCACTGACAGGCATGTGAACACAGTGGGGAGTACTATCCGCAAACAGTTACCGATTAATGAGGAATGGGGTGGTTTGTGGCCTGTGACATACAGTTCGGCTTCAGTTCCTTTCATCCTGATTTTAATGTTTAGAAGTGCTTGCTTATTATGTTCTTGATGTTTATAACATATTTAGAATAATATATAGCTGCAGTAAACTGTTGTTTACTTGAAACACCTGCTAACAATGTCATAGGTTTTACCAATTTTTTTTTTATTTTTTAAAGCCAAAAACTATTTTATTTTAGTGTTATGCAGAAGCTCTCCTTGCTCTTTAATTTGTTCCTTATTATCAAACATTGTGTTTGCTTCTACCACATTTGCAATAGTACAGTATTGTTCTGAAATGTTTCTCTTATTCTCTGCTTCTTGGGACAAATGCTTTCTTGTAATTCTTATGTACCCCTTGGTATTATGCAGCATGCAATGTACACTGAACAAGATAAAAGAGGTTAGCGAGGCCAATAATCTTGCTAGTCTTGTTACGCCTTTTAGGCAGGTATACAAAATGAATTTAGTAATATGCACTGTTTGGGATCACCTCTCAGTTTCTTATCTTCTTTCGGGGTCTCGCAAGGTATGAGGTGTATCTAGTGACCAATGATGTTGCAATTTCAACGTATTTGAGTTCAACGATTCTGTGTTATAAGTAAAACTAACTTTGTTCTTAGAATCACAAAAACTTGTAAAGCTTTACAATAAACATAATGTAATATTACATTGAAAAGTATAAAAACATTTAATCTTTCTACAAATTCTCCCTATATTAAACTGGAATTAAAAATTGTACCAAAGTAGCTTTAACAAGTTTGTCTATTACGTTATATTGTAATGCAGTTTCTGCTTTCGAAAGAAAGGTTTTCTTGTAACACCTATGCAAGAAACCACCTTTCTTGGGTGGCATTAACATTTAATTACATTTCTGTGAATTTATACACTTACTGAAATTTGTCAAGCTGTGTTAGCAGCTTGTTATAGGCCAATAATCTGGTCACGTGTAGCTTCTGATGTGTATGACATGCTGTGACTCAAACAAGAGTTGAGCTTAATGAGTAACAATTTATTGAACAACCAGGAAACATCAATACTTTCTTTTCAGGCCAACATGTCATTGGATATAACTAGCATGTACGAGGGTGGATCAAAAAGTAAATGGAATTTTTTTTTTCGGACACCATGATTTTTCCTTTTATTCAAATTTAATTACAAGCTTTCAAAATAATCTCCTGCTGACATTACACACTGGTTCCAACATTCTATCCACTTTTCAAAACACTCAGAGAAGCCCTTGTTTGACATTCTGTTCAGTATACTCGAAATAACACTGTTTAGTTCTGTATCGGTTTGAAAATGGTGCCCACAAAGATGCTTTTTCACTTGTGGAAACAGGTAGAAATCACAGGGTGCTAGATCCAGCGAATATGGTGGTGGGGCATGATTTCAATACCTAGTTGAGCGATTGCCTCTTGTGTTGCTATGCCTCGATGAGCAGGAGGATCCATCGATTGGCAGCAAGTTCCGGTCTCTTGGCAGCCATTTTCCTCTGAGTGGTCCTTTAAGGACATTACTGTAATATTGAGCAGTTACTGTGATGTGTTTAGGAACCATGTGGTCATAAATTACCCCAATTTTGTCGAAAAACACGAGATGCATGACTTTCCCTGCACTTGGTTGCACCTTTGCCTCTTTTGGCCTTGGGCTGTCAGGATGTTTCCATTGTGCATTTTGTTGTTTGGTTTCCGGATCATAGTGATGAAACCAGTTCTCATCACAAGTTACAACCTGGTCCAGAAAGTTGGGTTCCCTCCGAAGCCTTGTGATCCACTGACGGCAGGTCATGACCCGATGACACATTTGTTCCTCATTAAGCACTTGTGGAATCCATTTTGCCGCCACTTTTCTGTAGCCCAAATCATTCGAATTATGTCTTCAACTTACCCATAGGAAATTGCATGTTGTCTGCTATCTTCACTATTGTTAATCATCTGTCTTCTTGCAACAGGACATCAATGGTGTTGCGGTTCACCTCAGTTTTTGATGTTGAGGGCCATCCTGAACGTGGAGCGTCAAGACATTTTTCACCATCTTGAAATTTTTTATGCTATTCAAAAACACGTGTTTTTGATAAAGCTTGGTCTCCATATGCTTCCTGTATCATTTGCAGCATTTCAGTTCCAGATTTTTTCAGAAGAACGAAAAATCAAATTGCCGCTCGTTGTTCTAACTTGAAATCCATGTCAGGTCACTGAAACATGTGCTTACACAATGGCTCTCTCAGGCAAACTGAACAGTGCACGGACAGTGTGGCGCCTATCCCAGCGTCAGTCAAGGTCAGACCGCTCTGTTACCATGATTGGTGAATTTTGACAAGCACTTGTTTAAACAGAAAAAAGTAATTCCCATTACTTTTTGATACACACTTGTATCATGAATAGTGGTGTCCTTGTAGAGGGGTAACAATTTACTAAGTGACCAGAAAAATCAGTACTTTCCTTTCAGGTTATAACTATGTCCAGCCCGTAGCATGAAAGTGCTGTCATTGCTAAGGGGTGAAGAAAGGGAAAGGGGAGAAGCTACAAAGACCTTGTTAAACAATCATGATACCCTTGCATTTTACTAAATTTGTTTTCTGTACAATGGAGAGTAAGAGTCAACAGGGTAGTTACACAGTGGCATTGGTTGGAACTGGAAGAGAAGTTTGCTCATGGCATTTACATATTTGTAGAAAGGCAAGAAGTAGATGTGAGACAGAAGTAGATCCAAGTCCAGGTTGGAGTAAATTTTATTGTGTTATGGAGGCTGAAGGTAAGAAACCAACAGGATAAACAAAATTAAAAAAGTATGGCATTTTTGTAAAATGCATATTAAGCTGTACAGGATTATTACATCATGTTGACAATAAGTGCAGGTCAGACAATACACATATGTGATCTCAATTGATAAAACAGACAGAGATAGTGTTTAAGAAGCAGTAGATGTGATGTGTGCTCAAGATGGTCATCCATTTGCAGTAGTGGCTGGTCAGGGTTTCTTATCCCTTATTCAGATATTAATAAATATTAGAGCTAAATATAGGGAAATGTACATGATGTTAGTTCTAATCCAACTGCAGCTTCCAAAACAGCCATGGCAGTTGAGCTGAGATTGAAGATAGTGCTTAAGATGAAAACCGCAATAGCTGAAAATATGTGTGCTACCAACACTGATATATGGATGAATAACTTCAAGAAACATCACTACATTGCACTTACAGCTCATTATATTGATGAGTTCTGGAATTTAAACAATATGTTGTTATTCTGTTCTCCTTTATCGGACATTCCCAAAACCAGAGAGAATATACATTGCGATATTCTAGAGCATATGGCTGAGTTGGACATTCCAACCAAATATATAAAATACTCTGTGGCAATATGCCGAAATCATTTGTATGGAAACCACAACATTTAAATTTGAAAGTACTAAGATATAAAATAATCATTTAACTGTGTCATATACTAACAAAAACTTTGTATTTTTGTTGTTGTTGTTTTTTTTTTATTAACCCTTTTATGTATTCATTTCAAACACATGAAAGCTATTCTGTGTCACATGGCAAACCTTTATATAAGGTCAGATTGAATAATAAATAATAAAACATTGCTATTTGTTACAGACAGCATGAGAAAGGCACTAGAAAGTAACCAATGTATGGACTGTACAGCACATAATATATCTACTGTTCTGAGACACACACTTAATGATGAAACATGTTGTTTTCTAGTGCCTTGCATCTGGCAATGAAGCCATTAGCATTCGTGCTTTCCAATACTTTTGAACTGTAGTTTCTTCTGATCTTAATGCTTCACAGGTCTTCAAGTGGTCTTCGTTCATTTCTGCTGGATCGTTACACAGGACACATATTGGTGAAGCTGAGATACCTATTCTGTAGAGATGACTTGCTAAGCAATCGTGATTTGTCAATAGTCGGAAGGCTGCAACCGCTGTTTTCCTTGGTCTCTGGGGGATTATATCTGGGTTGGAAAGTAGTGTAATCCATTTTTTGTCTTTGGCATTTGTTTCTATTTCTTGTAGGTATGAATGAGAAAATTTTTTAATGATCAAGCGTTTTATTGAGGAATATGAGAAATTGAATTTAGACTTTTGTTTTATTGTTGTGCCTTTCTTTGCAAGTGAGTCTGCAGCTTCGTTCCCTATGACTCCACAGTGTGCTGGAATCCATTGTAGATGAACAGTCTTATTAACTTTTTGGAGTTGTGTTAACATTTTGTAGCATTCTCTAATTTTTGTTGACTTCTTTGTAGTATTTGAACATATTCCCTGAATTGCAGCTTCAGAATCTGAAAGAATTACTGCCTTGTTAAATTTATTTAAGGGAAGATTTAATAATTGTCGGAGAGCAATGTGTATAGCCTCTATTTCTACATCATAATTTGTTGTGTCTCTGCCAACAGAATGATAAAAGGAAAAATGTGAACACGTAACTCCAGCTCCAGTAAGGTTTTCCTTGGAGGATCCATCAGTATATATGTGCAGCCATTCTTCTGTGGGATACCTAGTATTGATTGTTTCCAGAGCTAGAAGTTTTTGTATTTCTTTTGGTGTGTCTGATTTACTTATTTCCTCTATTAATTCCAAATTGAAGGTAGGTTGCAATAATTCCAATGGATTTTCTCTTATAAGTAGATTTTCTCTGGTGTTAGGAATGTTCAATTTGGATTTAATTTGTGTTACCTTTTCTAGGAAACTACTATGAGTTTTAAGGATTGAAGGGGGGAGGTTCTCTTCTGTCCATTTAGAGTTTGGCAGTCGTAACATTTTCTCGTGTTGGAGCAATGCTTGTTCTTCTATTTTTGTTGTTATTGATGGGGTCCGTGTTAAGGTAAGCATGGCATCAATAGGTGTGGATTTAACTGCTCCAGTGATTAGGCGAAGAGCCTGATTTTGTATTTGTTCAAGTTTATTGATGTTAGCATTTGCTGCTGTTATTAAAGCTTCAGAACAGTACAAGAGGTTTGGTTTAACATACATTTTGTATGTTGTGTTAAGGACTCTCCTTGAGCAGCCCCATTTAGCACCAGCTAACCTTTTCAGGATTTGCAGTTTCTTTTCAACCTTTTCTGAGATGTTTGTTATATGTTTTTTCCAACTTAGCTTTCTGTCGAAAGTGATGCCTAAGTATTTGGCATCATCAACTGCTTTGAGTGGTTTACCATTATAATTTATGTTAATATTAACTGGTTTGTATTTTAGTGTAAATAATTCATAATTTGTTTTTTCCACATTGATAGTCATGAGGTTTTTGGAGCTCCATTCATGTACTTTGTTTAGGGCTGTTTCTATTCTGTCTTTAATTAATTCAGGTTTTTTTGGAGAGCCTGAAGTCCAAATGACTACATCATCAGCAAATAAAGCAATTTTGGTTTCTAAAGTTGTTATTATTGATGGAAGGTCATTTATATATATGTTAAAGAGTGTTGTGCTCAGAACAGCACCTTGTGGAAGTCCTCGGTGTGTTTGTTTATATTTGGAAATGTATGTATTGTATTTTGTGGCACAAAATCTTTGTGAAATAAACTGAGTTATCCATTTAAGCATGTTACTTTTCACACCTATTGATTGCAACTTCTCAATTAATTTGTTTCTCCAGACTGAGTCATATGCTGATTTAAAATCAATGAATACTGCCAAAGTATCCTCCTTTCTATTGAAAGCTTCCTTGATGTCTTGGCTTAGTAGGAGTACATTTTCACTTGTACTATGATTCTGTCTGAAGCCGGTCTGTGAACTATTAATTAAGTTGTAATATTCTAGGAACCAGTTAAGTCTAGATGCCACCATTCTTTCCATCACTTTTGCAATAACACTGGTCAAAGATATTGGTCTGAAACTATTAATATTGTTTGAAGGTTTGTTTTTCTTTAAAATCAGGATGATAATGGCTTTTTTCCAGTCGGAAGGTACAGTCATTCTCCAACACGTGTTATACAGTTTAAGTAGGATTTCTTTTCCTTTCCTATCAAGGTGTTTAATAAACTCTGGGTGGATCTTGTCAGGTCCTGGAGATTTTTTGTTCTGTAATTGTTCTATTGCTAAATCCAGTTCTGTTTCGTTAAAATCCTGAATAAAAATATCATTTCGTATACCTGTTGGCTTATTAGTTTCTCTGATAGTTTTTTGGATAGCCTTATCTTGTTTTTTATACGCTTGGGGTATTCTTTGTGACTGAGCATAAAACTTGTTAAGGGATTCTGCTAGTTCCCTATTGGTAGTTAAGCTTTTGTTATTATGTTTTAATGGTTCAGTTGTATTTTTTGATAATTTTGTTTTATTAAGGAATTTGTATATAATGATGAAGTATTACAAACAGATTCCAGCAATCCAGCACTGCATAGAGCCACCAAAGTAATTATTACACATTTTAAAAGGAAAGGGCTTCTTTATTGTGTAAGTAAGACTTCAAAATTCATTGCTCAACAAGATGGAACAGTTGTGTGGAGATGCTTGAGTCAATGCAGACTCAAACTGAAGACATTGCAAACATTTTGGAGAAGGAAAATGTTAATCAAAAACTTAATGGTTACAATCCTGGTGTAGCTGCAGACCTCAAATTTTTAAGGTGTCTTCAGAGAGTCTACGAAAAGCATGGAAGATGATAAGGAGTCCACCTTACATCTAGTGCTATTATGGTTCTTTCAGCTTCAGAAGCATAGTACGCTAGAGGTCAGTGATCCCAAAGAAATTAGGTTTCTGAAGACCAGGACCTTCAGATTTTTGAAAGAGAAATACAAACTGCACTTGCTCCATAAGGTAGCCATATGTCTGGTACCACAGTACCAAGCGCTACAAAACTTACATCCAGAAGAAAGACAGGAAATGTACAGTGCTGTAAAACAGATCTGCTTAGAAGCAGAACGTGCAGGTAGCAACGTCAGTTGAAGATATTGCTCCCTCATTTGCACAATTCTACAAATTTGAGGAGTGGTCGAATGACGAATCTGAAATGATTGATGAAGTTGATAACTATTTGCAGAACAAGTTCATGATACCCAAATGTGTTGATATTTCAACATGGTGAGAAGGGCAGAGTCAAAATTATCCTCAGTTAGCTAATATTGCAAAACAAATGTTTTGTATTTCAGCTACAAATTCCTTACATGAAAGGTGTTTTAGTTCTGCTGCATTTATTTTTTTCCAAAAAACGGTGTAATTTGGATGCTCACTACCTCAGTGATCTTGTGTTGTATCAAAATAAAAAGCATTAAAATAATTTAACTTAGATCTCACATGTGAGGTTGTTTGCTGTTAGTTTCAGTTTAATTTTTGTAATGCAATTTATGTTACTGAATGAATTGACATAAAGAAAAACGAGAAAGCTATGAAATGCAGAATCCATATGCAAAAGATGTATTTTTCTGCTATCTTAGAATGAAATATGCTTATTATATGTTTGTTTTCAGATTATATTTCTTTTATGCTATTAGCATTTGTAATAGGAATGTATTATTTAATTACCAAGTAATAAGTACCTATTATTATAATACATAGTAACAATTGTAATAATTATAAAGAAGTGCAGTTTTGAATTGAATGGAAATAAATTTTTTAATGTTTACCAAAGTCAGTGAAATTCAAATCTGTATTTCATGAGCATATTTTGACTATTTTAGAAATATATGAGTAGACCTATAGACACTTATTTTTATCCGGATGTGTTTCAAAGACAAGTGTCTGGATAAAAGTAAGTTTAAGTGAAACTATGTTTCTATAGGTCGACTCATATACTTCTAAAATATTTGAAAAGTTTCACTGTCTATATCACTTTTTATATATTAAGTGGAATATTTTTACTAGTTTATACTATTAAGAGAAATAAGTTGGAGCGAAACCAAGATATAAATGATACTGTCTAATTGTTTTAGTTTTATTAACACAGTTAATGGACTAAATTATGATCTGAAAAGATTTTCTGTAAACATAGGTAATCAACTGCAACGTATACCATAACTGCAGCAGAGCAAGGCCGCTGCAGTGTACCGTAAACACCAGGCAATACCGACAAACTATTAGGATCACACTAACCAAAAAGACAAGCTTCTCAAGAAGCAAGTTTGCAAGCATCTTGTTTCAATACCGAAACAATACGAGAAAATGGGTGAAACTGCAGTACTCTGTTCTTGGCAGCCAAACAAGATATGATTTTGATCTTTAACCTACTTAAAGGATAGATTCATTGTTCAACTATCTACTTGAAATCTTTTTTCCTGCACTCTCCTCATATAAATTGGGCCATACCCGCCCTTTTCAAATTATTACAAACATCCATGTACAGTCTTTCTGGTAATTGTTCTCTAGATATATCAGAACTCTCAGAGATCTCTCTGTAATTAATGCCAACAGATCCTGCCTATGCATATTGCTCTATCTTTAATACCCTCCAAGAATATTTTTGTTCATCCACATATTCCCTATACTGCCTCCATCAGCTGTTCTTGTATCTGAAAGATACAAGTTGATGCCTTCAAATACTGTTCCTAACATGCTATGATTGTGCATTAGCTGTATACCAGCATTTTAATATTCGTTTTTGAACTTAACTCTCAATATATCTACATCAGCTGTATCAACTTTATTGGTGCACTCCGTGTTCCCTTATAAAACATTTTTAATATTATATCCTTCCTTTTCACCTTTCAATTCCCAAAATTTGGTACCATATGAATGTCCTTCTTGATTCCATTAAAGCTATAAATATCTTTTCAAACCATTTACACCTGCTACCAGAGTTAAAATTGCACACATCATTATCCTTTGCAATTTTTTTCCTTGGCTAAAGAAAATCATACGTGATAGTACCACCCATCAATTTCCATCTTTATTTTATTCTTAGATAAATAAAATTCTTCAAAACATGCATTTCTTTTCCTTTAATATAGCAATTTTCATTTCTTACGAGTTAGTTGCTTTCTTGAACACCTTATTTTCATTTTATTTAGGATGGTATACTTCCCATCCATGTTGATTGATTGATTGATTGATTTATTTATTGATTGATTGATTAGTTCAGTGAAGTACTGTGATACTGTATGTATTGGACTGCTCACTAATACTGAAGAGCTTATTTCCAAAGTGTCTTAAATCCATGGTAAAGGAATCTCTAGAAAATGCAATTTTGTTTTTCATACAAAAATTTCAAGTAGAGTTACAATTATGAGTCATGATTTAAAACTGTATTGTTGATATTCACTCTAACTTAGTAAATCATTAACTATTAGAAGTAGTCACATGACCTGTTAAGAAGTTCTGAGGGTAAAAAAACAAATTTACGAATTATTACTCGATTTTCACATCCATTGAAACATACTATAAACTGTCAGGAACATACAAACTTTTTTTTGCTATCAAAAGTGTAAAAAAATCAACAATTTTATGTTTAAGATGCTTTGAAAATAAGCTCTTCAATTGGCTCTGGCCACTGTTAAGATGGGGAATCTAGCATTGCCAACTACATTATACATTACTCCTTTAGTTCTTATTTATATATTCATAAATTATTGTTCATTTCCTGTTTGAACAATGCACTGCCATTTATTTTTTACTTTTTCTAAATAGTCACCTATATTCTTCCATTTTTTGTTCAAAATTTTATAGCAATTATTCTTATTCATTTTTAACAATATATTTTGTCTTCTTCAACTCTGTTTACCTGCATTCAAATACGTGCTTCACTTTATTTTCTCCCTCCATATAATGGTCATTATCCTTCTAAATAGCCACTTCATTGACCTTTTAACCACCTCTGTACTGTGCCCGCCTCGGTGTCGTGATGGTTAGCGTGTCTGCCTCACGTTCAAGAGGCTGCAAGTTCGAATCTCGCTTAGGGTAAGTTATCCGGATAAGGTTTTTTCCGAGGTTTTCCCTTATCCTGAGAAGACGAATGCCAGGTAACTTAAAGGTCTATGGACCTCGGGCGCGTTTGAGCATCATTTCAGTCATTCACCGTCTGATATGACATGTTGGAGGACTAAAAAAAAAAGAAACTCCTTACTGTTCTTAGCTATATCATCCCTGCTACTTCTTTATTGGTGGTGTCTATGTACCTCTCTTTACCACCGTTTTTCATTGAAACTAGTGACCTCTTCTACGTTAGTTGACTGAACAATTTTTGTATCTCAGTATCTTAATATTATCTTCTATTTGCTCCTTTTCTTATAGTTTTATTTCTCTTTTACTCTGAATACTCTGCAAACTATTATTGTGTAAGATGTTTCGTAAATTGCTTATCTAACCCATACTTTGTAAACTTGTTTCTCGCATTATTGTAAACAAAAGCTAAGAGCATGTAGTGCAGTTGACCCATGCATCATGTATGCAAAATGGGCATGCTTTGATAAGCATTTGCATGTCAGGTAGTCTCCTATATGTTCTGTATAGTTAGAAGAAAATGTTCAATTTTGGGCAATGTCTATCTACCTCTCCCATGGAAAAATTTTGAAAGTCTGTTTGCTATCTTCTAATTAATTTCACCCATTTTTGCTTCAGCTGCATGAACAAATGTCTATTGTTTTTTCTAAGCGGTTATGCCTATCAGCAGCATTTAGGTATGGTATATGAAGGAGACTAGCAATTGTCTTCTTTTCTCAGCCTTCAGGTATATCAATACCAGTGCACTGCAGTTAAATTTCTTGTTTGGTTTAACTCAGGCCTGTAGCTAGGACTAAACACTAGGCAGTGCTCCAGATTTTATAGGGGGCGGGATAAAATAACTTTAAAAAGCAGATGTGTTGTTCTTACATAACTTTCTCCACTCACTGCAATTAACTGTTCTTCCACACAATAGTCGTGTGTAGGACAAGGTTCGAAAGGGTAGAATAAGACTGAAAAATTCAATGCCATAGCCGGGGTTTGAACCATGGATCTTCCAGTCTCTGTTTGTCCATCTCTCACTGGAAGATTCATGGCTTAAACTCCGGCTATGGCATTAAATTTTTCAATTTCATTCTACCCTTTCTCTCCTCACTCTTGTACAAACTAGTCTTTCTTGCAAATGTTTATTCTTCTATTTACTTCACATTAATTGACATAAACATTTGTAGAATTTGGCTTATTTTACATTTCCTTGTAATTACAATAGGATTACTGTAGGCTTTAAGTGATAATCAAATATTTTTAGGCCGATCACTATGTGATGGTGTTGAAATCCTATTCTCTTTTCATGTCCAAGAGAGAAAAAAAATGATTTCCCATTTAAGAAAAGTATTAAGTATTTTAACACTTGCACCAGTAACAATGAATACTTTGCAAACAGTTAAGTACACAAAAACAAATGTATACAACGTACATTGTGTTTTAACGATATCTACACTTTTTGTATAGTAAGATTTTGTCCATCTCTTACGATTTACTACTAACCAAAAAGTCATCCAGAATAAAGAGGACTTCAGAGGCTATTCCCTGAAAATTCAAAATCATTGCACTCATTTTTGAAATGTATATGTGTTGCACTGTGTTTTAGTGACTTCCTGAGCAGCCTTTGATTACCAAGAAGTTTGGATATGCTGGAATAAGACAATGGAAAACTATTATAGCATTGTTACTATTAATATAGTCTTCAATACATAGTTATTTTAGTTCTTAATTTATTATTGAAATATTTCTAAAATTTCAAAACAGAAAAGGGCAAATGGAGATTCTCTCAGTATGGGCAACATTTTTTCCAGTACGGGTGCTGCCCGACCTGGTCCCCCTCTGGCTATGGTCCTGTTTTAACTAAACCTCTAATCAAACTATGTATATAAAACTAGGCCTTAATTTCAAATAACATGTTATAATATTTAATTATAGAAGGAATATGAAATAATACTATAATCATACCTAACTTAATGTATGATTAATTTTCAGTCAGCACATCAGAAATGGTTCCATCATTAGGGATTGTTTCCTTAAAAGCTGCTGTTTCCTCATACCCAGTAATTTTATTACAGATGATAGCAAATTGTTTATTATTTACAGCAATTATGCTATTTAATAATTCAGAAAAATATTTGTTTTGTAATAGTGTAAGTGTTCTCATATTTTGTTGACCAGATCTAAAACGTGATACCTGAAATGTTAGGCCAATTTCTGGTGATAATTCAGCAGTGTTCTCTTCATAATTATTGTATTTTTGATAGACTGTCTCTCCCTAAAATTATGGTGGCGGTGGCACTGACTTGGGGCTTTCCATAGTATTCCATGGTTTTCCCCTTGTCACGTAGCAAATGCTGGGGTGCTCATCCTGGTACCATGACTTTCCTGTCCATTTCCTGTTTCCCTCATTCCCCTTTCATCCATTTCAGGGTTATAGGAACAGGCAACAGTGTTTGGCAGGTTGCGGCTGGGTTGTGGCTTGCTCACTGTAAAGGTTTCATCTCTGGCATTGTTTAGGATCAGCCCAGGCAGGCCGTCAGGGACAGGTGGTGTTGGATGACTTCCCTGGTGTAGTCTGGAGCTGTGTTGGCAGGGTGCCATCTTTGTTGTGCGGCCCTGTCAGGCACCCAGAGGTGGAGATTTCTGCCAGTTGGGGGACAAGTGGTCTCTTTCCTTTCATCCCTCTCTCCCATGAGTTACAGTAGAAGCACAAAGGGCCTTAAAGGCCTACATGTAGTGCTCTGCCCAATCTATGGGGCCCTTCTGTTGTGTGTAACTTTACCATTTTATTTTCATGTGTGCATAGGCTTCTCAACAAATGTGGAATATCAGAAATTTAATGTTAGCAACTGAAACAAAACATAAATGCTACAATTTTAGACATGCATCCTGATGTAGTATTATTGTGCTGCTCTAATGGTTAACATGCACTTCCTTCGATCAGTAGAAGCCTCTCATGTAACACATACCTCATGCATTGTGTGTTCTCGGAAGTCACTGAGTTTCACATTGCACTAATGAGTGTGTCACTTCAGCCAATGAAAGCAAAGAAATCACAAATGACAGACTGTTGTTCACTCCACGTGGAGTGAAACACAGCGTTGCAACATCTACCCTGTTTTCTCACTCATTCTGTTCCTTTTCTCTTGACATTGTTCTTCCTAGAAATAAATGTGGAGTGTGAATGCTTGGAGAAAATGTGACAACATTGTTTTTCGTGACACTGAGTACCATCATCTTCTCACTAGGTTTTGATAAGCCACATGTTAACCATTAGAATATCATGATAAAACCCATACATCAATGAAACGCATCCCTGCAGTCATGTGTTAGAAAGAATATACTGTGCATGCTACAATGTATAAAATGAGAGTAAGCAAACCCTCCATCTCTCCTCCCTGCCCTAGTTCTCTAGCTATTGCTTAGAACTTGTGCTCAGCAATAATTATTATACTGATAGAAACATTGTTTTAAATAATGGCATTGATTCAATGCGTCTCTTAGGAATAGCTCTACACGTTTGGTGTAGCTGTGCCTTACAAAAAATTGTGCTGAAAGTGTGTTCTTAATAAAGCAAGCATTTTAAAAAATTGAATTCACAGCATTGTAGTACATTCTTTTTTGCAGTACGCTTCTGTGATCCACTTGGAGACCATAATATTTGGGCTACATTGTTTCCACGATATGAAAGTGAGAAGCATAATCGTTCAATCTTTGTTGTTGCTGCTCGTCTTGATGGAACATCAATGTTTGATGGATTAGTTCCTGGAGCAGTTTCTCCTGTTTCGGGTATTGTAACACTACTAATGACAGCTAAAATGCTTGCTGCTAAGTTTGGTGCAGATGCAGAAACCAGTGACAGTAAGTATAAGGTACATTAATTGAAAATAAAAAAGTTGCTGTTTAAAGACCTCATTGTCTCAGTAATTGTTTCAATCCAAGAAGATTTTCTAATTTTTACAAGTAAATAACTGAAACAAGTTTTATTCCATTGTTTCCTATAACAAAATTATAAAAATATGTATTTATGATTAATGTTGACTTTGCAAAGAATAAGTGTAAAATAAGTGCCTTTATTATTAAACCTGTATCATGATAGTGAAGTAGATTCTCTATTGATTCCACAATTATGTTCTCCTCTATGAAGATGAGTAGCTCATTCTGCTTTCATTAATAGGGCGCTGATGACCTAGAAGTTGAGCGCCCTTAAACCAAATCCAATCCAATCCAATGCTTTCATTAATACATAGCTTCATTTAATATTATCACAGTTTAACATTCAGATGATGCTAGCACATTATGCATTTTGTGAATACTTTAGCATAAAAGGAAGAATAAAGCTATAATAATGTAAGCTGGAAAATGGCTACAGAGTTATTGTGACTGATTTAATTTTCATATAGTATAGCCAAATTTGTGTTTTTGAAAAATATTACATGAGGTTATATCTGCTTGCCATGTAGCAGTTCTTGGCAATTTCTGCAGCCAGATTTCATTGCTAACTGTAGAATAAAATGAGTGTTTCCATGTATTATCTGATGTTAGTCTGAGTTTGCTGCATACTTCAGACAAATTCACATTCTCAGATTTACTGTACTCATCAGGCCATAACCATCCTAAATGAAAAATTACAATTTAAAAACTTAAAGTAGAAAGAAACTGAACAAAAGTAGCTCATTTTTTGAAGAACAAGTGAGTATGAAGGCTTGTTTTAGGTTTGTATCCACGTTAGTCTCTAGAAATGATGTAGTAAGTAATCATAGTAACACAAGATTTCTAGCATGGTTGTAAACCTGAAAGCAAGTTCGGTGCGCTTAGGGATTGAGCTGCTACAGGCAGTGCATTCTCTTTCAGTTTCTGTTGAACATATTTGGGAGCACACAATACAGGTCATATCGACAATATTGAATTAGCATTTAATCATCATTAGTTAGCTGTGGTTTTCAATCTGTTTGCATAGATATGCACAGCAGAAAAGCACAGTAGAACCTTGATTATCTATTACAATGGAGGGGATGGGGTTGACAGCTAACTGAACATAACAGATAATCTATCTTACTTAACAGTAGGTTTAATAAGTAGTTATACAAAAACTCACTAAGTGCACAAGTACTAAGTTACAGTTCTTGTATTCGTCCGATATGACACAATGTTGGAGGACGTTAATTTAAAAAAAAAAATTCTTGTATATTTAGAAAAATAAAGGTGATTGTTGTAAATGGGGTCAGAGCCACATGGTAAGAGATAAGACTTTTGTTCCATGAAACCAATACAAGTGTGTGTGCCTTCTTATCTACATCCATTTTTGATTAGTTTTGTAGGTAGTACTTGGGAATTTTGAAGAGTAGCACTAGTTTAATGGTATTGTTATGTTTATATTTAAGTTTATACACAGCAAGGATAGTTGCTTTGTAAACAATGCTAAAGATATATGTCCTGAGTAGTACATCACTGCATGGTAACAGTAAATTATGATTACTACCATTATCTGATGACATGACCACTGTGCGATTTTAAACTAAAACACAACTAATACACAGCTAAAGGTATTAATTAGAATACATACATATTCATTCTATAACGTCCTCCATTGTCTAGGGGTGGAATGCTAATCTCGGGTTCCTATGCTTGCAGGTTCAAACACAGCCGAGGGTGATGGATTTTTTCTCGTGTGTAAAAATCCTTAGAATGGCTTCCTTTGGAAGGGAAGTAAAGTAATTGGTCCCATGTCATAGATTTACAGCATGTAAAAAAAAAAAAAAAAACCTCAAGCGTGATAAAGGGAGCAAAATTGAGCAGTCTTTCACGCCCAATATAGAATAGGACCCTAAGAGTCACAGCAGTTAAAAAGCATCCATAAATAAAAACTCAGTTTTCTCAGTTTGTAAAATTTACCACATTTC
This sequence comes from Tenodera sinensis, assembly GCA_030765045.1. Lineage (NCBI taxonomy): Eukaryota > Metazoa > Arthropoda > Insecta > Mantodea > Mantidae > Tenodera > Tenodera sinensis. The sequence continues at coordinate 167,217,806 of CM060964.1, forward strand.
TGTGGAAATTGAAATCAATTTGATTGCACATTCTATATTGATTACTGCATGGAAGCATGGACCCAGATCAAACTGAATAGTGGATTTGATCCTTTTAGAAAGCATTGTACTTGTAATACTGTTTAAATATATTTTCTTTTTCTACAGCCGTTGAAGCTCCTAAAAATCCTTTCCTGTGTTATAAATACGGTTCAAGCCCTGTAATATGAATTTGAAGATGTCATAGCTGATTCAGAAATGTTTAGCGAATTTTTCTCTTCAAAATGGTAGCAAAGTATACAGTCGCTGCAATGGAAATCTTTACAAGGTAATAAAAACGACAAACACCGACTGTCAATGGTTTTATTTTTAACTTCTCCATAAAATTAGTACTTGGTCATATTTTTTTTAACTTGTATAACCTTCATGAGGCTCCTAGGCATTGAGTCTGCTAGATTTTCAAAATAGTTTTTATCCATTTCCACCCATAAATTCAACACCTTCTGCAGCTCCTTAATATTTGATGACTGCAGCTCTTCCATTTTATCTTTCATTTGATCCCAAGCATTTTCTATCAGATTTAGATCAGGAGAGTTACCAGGGCATTTAAGTACAGGTATATTATTGTCTTTGAGGAACTTCTGAACTATCTTTGTTCTATAGGCAGGGTCACCGCCATGCATAAAGTGCTAACACTGATGAATTGGCCAAAATGTGAGCAAATGTTGTTGTAACACATCTAATAGTTGTGACATTGTGACATTCTTAGTGAGGAAGTACGAGCCACCTCTACTATAATTACCATTAAAAGCACCCCATACCATCACGCTCTGTATTTTTAACAGTTTTGATCTTAAACTTTGGACCACACTGTGACACATCTTTGGCCTTCCCACCCTTTGGACTTTCCTATGACCAAATTGAAAGTGCTTTCATCAGAAAATATTACTTTGTGCCAGTCCTCTGATGTCCAGTGCTGATATTGCTCCATACAAATGAAACTTTATGTTGCTGAAAGGAAACTTTAAAAGGAATCCAATTATAAAATATAACAATGAAACTATTAAACAGTGTAATGCAACAAAATGTGTGGGAGTTACACTAAATGAAACATTAAATTTTATTAAACACACAGAATATGTGAGAAATAAGGCCAAAGTAATTATGCAGAAGTTGTCAAGAGTTGTGAATATGAAATTTTAAATACCCCTAAATAACATAACTTAGCATTATTGCATTTTTGAATCAATAATTATTTATGCTACAGTCTGGGCAGACAAAATGACAAGAGTTACACTTAAAAATAAACTTAGAAGTTCTCAAAGAAAAATCCCACTAAGACACACAGGGGTGGTCTGCACCACCCCAACCGTGTTTTTATTATTATGGACATATGCCCTATTGATCTTCTACTCAGACTAAGAGGTGTCACATTTTGGATGAAGAATCAAAATTGGGACAAGGTATATGAATCGGTAGAAAATGTGTGAATAAGCAGGAAATTAAAAGAACACTAATGATGGAATGGCAAGAGGAGTGAGATTATTATAAACAAAGAAGAAGCACTTATGAATTTGTTCCCATCTGTTTACGAAAGATTAAAACTTACACTCACCAAACCAACAAAAGGCATGTTTAAAATTATTTTGTTGTTTAATGTTGCTGTCAATTGCTAGGATCACATCAGCGTCGCCGGTGTGCCGGAATTTGTCCTGCAGGAATTCTTTTACATGCCAGTAAATCTACTGACATGAAGCTGTCGTTTTTAAGCACACTTAAAAACCATCAGTCTCGGTCAGATTTGAACCCGCAACCTTGGGATCAGTAGGCCAGCTTCTAACCAACTGACCCACCCAGACCGACACGATGAATGGCATAGTACACTTTTTAACTGGACATGGAACCTATGGAACTCACTGGAAGAAAATAAATAAAACTAATAACTCTAATTGTATGTATGTACAGTGGTTGATAATCCAGAACATGTCCTTTTTGAATGCATTAAATACAACAGCAAAATTATTGAAGGAAGATATCCATTAAGGGGACACAGTGTAATGGAAACTTTAAGGGAAAAAGAGCTATGTAATATACTTGCCAATTTAACAAATGAAATTAGTGAGATAGCCTGGGAAGTTAAAATAAATAAGGATATTGTAAAACAAGATGAATCACTTACTCCAGCAGCTAGAAGATCAGGAAGAAATAGAAATATTATCAACATTGAAGAATTAAATATTGCCAGACAGAGTCGAAATAATAATGATAATGGAGAAGAGGTAGATATACAACAACCTAGTTTGGAGGAAGAAGAGGACACCTTGGAGTTATTGTGACAGCAATAATGGAGCAGATGGTGAAGAGTTGCAGTTTTGCAGATTCTGTTACGACCAGGAGGATGATGACCCGGGTGGTAAGGATTTTGAAGATACGTTGAAGTGGAAGAAGGAGCCCACTGTTTGCAGATTTTTAACATCATGGATTTACAAGCTGGTCTAATTACCCCAAATGAGTGAGTGTAGTGGGGTTAGGGGAGGGATTTGTCCCTCCTCATTTATAATTTATAAATAAAAGTTGAGAATGATAAAGTGGTTTGAAGGGGAGAGATGCTAAGGTCTTACCCCCTTGCCTGTAATAAGTGTATTGAGATTCTATATGAGTGATGCGTGGTGATCCGGAGCCTGTCTGTGCAACGTGTAATATTCCAATCTCCGTCGCACATGTCCTTCTTGAATGTCCGTGATATGCTCGTGAGCGCCAGTCCGTTGGCCTGGGCCTTACACTGTGGTCAGTTTTAGGCAACAACCCAGTATCTGTAAATACAATGCTGCGGTTTTGTTCCACAATTGATTTTATGAAGCAAGTGTAAGGTTATTTTATTTCACAGATTTTAGCCTTTTAGAGTGCCTTATTTTTGGGTTTTTTAACGTTTTAGCATTTTTTTTTTACTTTGTAGCGATTTTAAGTTTCAGTTTTTAGCATTTTAAATGGAACATTTTAATAGTTGTTTAGCTGCTTTTATTTTAACTTTAGTTTTAGTTTTTTTTATGGGTGATATTTTAACACTTTACCGTCCCTAATTTTACTTTTGGACTCAGGGCCCTAATGACCAAGTTGTCGATGGGCCCTTAAACCTGACACTCACTCACTATATGAGTGATTAGGATTTGTTTGGATGTGGTGAATAGAGTGTAATTTGGTAATTGAGAGGAGGGGTCTATTACCCTTCCTAGATATGAAGGAAAGTGAGATTTTTATAAGTGGTTTTAAATTTTTGGTGTGGTGTATAGTGAATGTGTTTAACCTCTTCAGCGATATGGGTGTGAAATCACGTCCATTTAAAATGATAGATGAGCGATATTGGCGTGTATACACGTCCTGTGCGTTTAAGCATTTAACCCTTATTTATCCCTTATCTAACTCAACTTATTTTAATTTTCCCTTTATGAAGCATTTTAGTAAAGTCTATATACTTTACTGGCTTACCTTAATATGTTCGTTCTGCTGTGATTTACCTCAAAACAGGGATAAACACACAAGGGTACATCTCCACATTCGCGAATTCCCTTCTTGCGGCACACGAAACACTTTCGAGATGGGAGGGACTTCTTTGCTGTTGGTGGTATCCTTTTAGGATAATGTTTTCCTTGAAGTCTGAGGGGTGCAGGGGTTTTGGATTTTCTACCCCCAACATGGTATTGTTCAATTAGGCTGCGAGCTATTGATAGTCGGAAGTCAAGGTAGGTCATTGTCCTGTGTGGGTTTAGAGCTCTCCAAATTACCAAACAATTGTATATGGTTATATCCAGTTGGTGCAAAAATACCTTTTTATACCACTTCTCCCTTCAGCTACAAGCAGGAACATATATGTATGTATTTCAACAAAGAAAGAAACAGAGTCTACTAAGTTACGAAACTCGCGTAAGCAAAAGTTGCAATGCTGCTCTATTCTGTGCTCTATCCTGATGACTCAAGAGACCACGCATACAGTAGTGCTTTATTACACAGTATGCTGACGCATAAGCCACACATACAATGGGTCGGCTACTGTTTCTTTCAGAGAACTTATTAGATGCGTTCGACAGAGCAAAGTTGACTTTTCACCACAGTGAAACAAAATAGTGCCATTTCAACGTTTTGTAAATACAACTCAAGTTTGCTGATGACGTACATTTATACTGCATATAACGAGTTTTATACCAGTTTTTGTTTCATTAAAATAACTTAATATTTACACAAAATACAGCTGTGTATATACGAAGCACTTTAAATGCCCTGCGCTGGATATTGGGTAGCAGTTCTCGGCTCGCGGACATTTTAAATGGCCATAGCTCAAGAGGTTAAGTGTTTGAGAGAAAGGGCTTTTTACCCTTTTAGTTAAGAAGTGGAGTAGTGAAGTGGAGGTGTTTTATGTGTTGTGGAAGGATGTTAAAGAGAAATGATTTAAATTGAGTGGAGTGGAGAATTTTATGTGGGCATATGTATAGATGTGAGTATATTATTGTTAGTTGTGAATGGAAGTTTTGTTTTGAATTTGTGTAAATGTATTAATGTTATTTTAAATAATATATATACAGGGTGTAAATGAATAACACTGCATGAATTTTATTGGTAAAATGGATGCGCATGGTAGTGCCTATATATACTTTGTCGCAAAGTATATATAGGCACTACCATGTGCAGTGTGGCCACCAGATTAAAAGAACAAGTACGTCACACCAGATTGGGACATACGGATAAATTGTCTGTGGCAGAGCACGCCTGATTATTCAGCCTTGATGTCAACCTTAAAGAAACCCAAGTCCTGTCTTCTACAGTTAACTACTATGCTTGACTACAAAGGGAAGCCATAGAAATCTACAAACACAAAGACAACTTCAATCGCAAAGAAGAAATACTACGTGTACATAAAGCATGGATACTGGTTTTAGATAAACTTTCAGACGCACACAACAGTTACAATAAAACCCCACCTACAACTGGTCAATCACTACCGTAGCCAGCCCAACAATGCCCTGCCCACCCCTCCCATATAAATAAATGTAACGGACGTTAACGGTCAAAACTTCCACTACTTCTCTGCTTCCACATTCAAACTCTGACCAGTGCAGACGGAGGATCATGTTACCCTGATGATGCCAGTTGGCAAAACGTTGGTATCTATCATGTCTTCTAGACCACGGCCTACAAGCCCGGAAGAACTAAGCATTTCAAATAGTCAATTCAAAGTATGTTTATAATAATTCAATCGCATGTAGCTCTTTCAAGTGCTTATCAATTATTTACTTGTTTCTAAGCTGCTAGTTAGGCTTGAACCATCTCATTTAAGTGAAAACGAAGTTCACAGTGTGTACCTACTATTTAGGTCATGCAAGTGTAAATAATAGTTAAACTTGAAATAAAAAGTTTAAACATTAGTTAAATGAAAAATTACAATGTGACACAAATGTTTCCTGTAAATCAAATTAAATTAAGCATGCGCTTGTGAAAAAAGAAAAAAAAAAAGAGAGAAAGAGACAGGAAGAGAAAGAAACAAAGGAGGAGAGAAAGAAAGAACATAAAAAAATATGGGCTTACGGATATTTGAACCTGCATTTTTAATACGGTCGTACTTTCGCGTCGTAGCACCATATCCATTACACTAAACAGACAGGCTATGGGATTTGCCTACTTGTTCTCTCATTATGCATTACAGCTGCAGTGGACATGGTCAGTGGCGCGCATACCCTCAAACAATTTTAAGGCACAGTTATGTAATTTGTAATCCTAGATCATAGGTTTTCTATCTCAAATTGATTGCCTATGAACCGTCTATCACTAATAAAGTTTGTGCGGTGTTATTCATTTACATTCTGTATATGTATATACAGGTGTCCCAAGAAACACTAACAACGCTTAGTATGTTGTGCGGGACGGAAAACTGATCAGTTTTCAAATAGGAACCCCTGTCCGGAAATGCACGGTTTGGATGCTGGAGAGTGTCAAAGTGTGAGATGGGTGTACATTCACATTTCATCATTAAACCCAACATCAAGCTGTCTATGTTATAAATGGGCTTCGGACTGTGTATTTCCTATGTCATTGCAGAGCCTATATCAGTGATGCTGAGCCTCAAGCACATGACCCAATAGGTGTGATTGTCTTAGAAGATTTTCAATTGCTCCATGGACTCAAGCCATAAGGTCCTCCACTGGCGTTACAGGAGTGCCATACACCATACTCCTCTTACAACCCCACAGAAAATAGTCGTGACGTGTCACATCTGGCAATCATGCTGCCCATGTAACTGATCCACCTCTACCACTCTATCGATTTGGATATGAGACATTGAGGTGATTCCGCACATTTACATCAAAGTGTGTTGGAGCTAATGTTGGCCATTTCAGTAGCTGTGTACTGATACATGTCATGCACTGCTGTTGAAAATGTTACTGTACTGGAAACTGCATAAGCAACAAGTAGGATGCGCACCAAGGGCTCTGTGGAGGAATTTTGCGCATGTCCAGGAATATTATTATGCTCAGGTCATTCATCCCAGTACACAGATGGCTAAAGAGTTGCATACCTTTTGTATTAACATTCCAAAATGAATGTTAACAAATTGTCACAACTGTTGTTCTCAAACTTCAACGCTCTTCAGCGTCCAAACCGTGCATTTCCGGACAGGGGTTCCTATTTGAAAACCAATCAGTTTGCCATCCTGCACAACATATTAAGCATTAAATAAGGAAAAATTGAAGATATTAACAGTGAAGCAACAAGATTCTAAAGTAAGAACAAATTAGAAACTAAAAACTTCACTTATCTTATTGTTTTGGTGCTAAATATAATAACCCTGGGGTTTCAAGCTGTGTCCAGCTCATTCTCAAAGCCATATAAACAAACTCGTTGCCAAGCTACAATCTTTTATTATTTCTGAAAAACAATTACTCTTATTCAATTTTTATTTACCAATCTCTGAAAACAAAAATTTATAAATACAATCTATAAATGGTAATTCGAAGTTCATGACACGGTTCCTGTTTTTTAAAATAAAAATTTTTTCCCAAACCATTAAATCTATTGGATTACTTAATTGTTTTAATAATTTAACTTCTGGATTAATTTCATGATTAAATGACCAAAAATGATCTGCCACAGCTGATTTATCAGTTTGTTTATATTTAATATTTCTAAAATGTTCTTTTACTCTGGTTTCTAGATGACGTTTAGTTTTACCAATATAAACTTTATCACAATCTAAACAGCTAAATTGATAAATGCCAGATTTTTTATAATTTGATATTCTATCTTTTTCTGAAAAATTAAGTAAATTTTGTATATTAAATTTATTTTGAGGGACCAAATTTATTCCATATTCTTTAAAAATCCTTGTAAATTTTTTATTAGCCCATGGATGGTAAGTAAACTTTTTAAAAATACAATTATCTTTTATTTTTTTAAGGGTTGAAACTTCTTTGACAGCTTTTTGATACTTAAATTCCTCTATCCTTTTATGTATAAAATCGGTATTAAAACCATTAATTACTGCAGTGTTAATAATGTGTTTATATTCTATGTCAAATTCATCTTTATTAAGGGGTATATTTATTAACCTATAAATTAAACTATTAAAAAACAGCAAATTTATGTGCAAAAGGATTAAAACTTTTATATTTTATGTAATTATCAGTATGAGTATATTTTCTGTAAATACCAAATTTCGATTTATTGTTATGTCTTTTAATTTTTAAGTCCAGAAATGAAAGGAATCCATTATTCTCAGTTTCCAAAGTGAATTGTATAGCTTTATCTTGTAAATTTAAAAGTTTTAAAGCATCATTTATCTGTTTTTTAGGGACAACAGCAAAGATGTCATCCACATATCTATACCATATTTTAAAAATTAGAGGGAATGATTTTGTAATTTGAGTTTCAAAAAAACCCATGAAAAGATTAGCAAGAAATGGCGAAAGTGGACTACCCATTGCCAAGCCAGAAGTTTGTTGAAAAAAATTACCATTAAAACTAAAGAAACTTTGATCTAAACAAAGATTTGTAAGTTTTACAAAATCATCTATTAAGTCATTGTCTAATTCTAAAGAATTTAACCATTTTTTTAAAAAAATCAAAAGCTTTTTTCTAGGAATGCTAGGAAATAAAGCAATAACATCAAAAGAAACGAGTTTATCATTGTCAGATAATATTAGGTTATTAATCTTTTTTACTAGTTCAAAAGAATTTTTAATACTTAAACTCTCAAATGTTTCAAAAGTACTAAATTTTTTAGTTAACCATTTAGCTAAATTATATGTCGCGCGCGCGCGCGCGCACTCACACACACACACACACACACACACACGCACACACGCACACACGCACACACGCACGCACGCACGCGCGCACGCGCGCACGCGCACACACACGCACACACGCAAAGATCATATCGCCACAGGTTTGGATTTTTAGATAACCCAATGTGCAAATTTGAAGAAGAGGACCAAACAGTAAACCACATTATATTTCGATGCAAAATACTAAACAACCAGAGAAACGCAATGATTAGGAAGATACAAAGTAAAGGTGCTACTTGGCCCATAAACAAAGAAGAACTTGGAAACAATTTCATACAACCTTTCGTTAACTTCATTAATGCTATACAATTCACAGAAATAGAATGACTTAAGTTCAAATATATATAATTTCTACTCCTTACCAAAATTGCAATCAGTATCATTGTCCAAACACAGTTCAATACTCTACTGCTGTTACGAGTATAATAATATTTGCGTTTCACTATATGATAAGTACTAGATTTATGAAGTACTCAATTAGACTAAGGTAGATAAAAAATTAGAGGTAAATAAAGATGTAAATGTTCAAATAGAACATCACCAACAATATGTACATGTATATATAAAATGTAATTTGTATGTAAATAAATAAATTCAAGCATGTAGTATTCATATGGAATGGGGCATGCAATTAAAAAAAAAAAAAAAAAAAAAAAACGCACGCACGCACGCACACACACACACACACAGACAGACAGACAGACACACAGACAGACAGACACACAGACAGACAGACACACAGACACACAGACAGACAGACAGACACACAGACACACAGACACACAGACAGACAGACAGACACACAGACACACAGACACACAGACACACACACAGACACACACAGACACACACAGACACACACAGACACACACAGACACACACACACAGACACACACAGACACACAGACACGAGTTAGCATGTAGTATTATAATTGATGTAATGGAACATGTTAATAAATTGATTAAAAAAGCACACAGAGTTGGCTCACAACTTTCACCAGAAAATAATTTTCTTTGCCACCTATATATTGTGATATATTCCCAGATTGAGAAGCTATACATATTACACAGGTTGGCCCTGATGAAATAGTGGGTGATTATTGTATACTTACCTATATAGGTACCTTCAATCCAAAACTGGTAATGAAATCTCTCCATCACCCCAGTTTTCAAGAGCTAGGTGCATCATCACAAAAATATCCATTTTAGCATTAAATGAACTCCAATTACAGATTACAAAAGCTTTTTAGATGAATATCCTGGTATTTTATATGTTATATCATCATAAAAGAATACTATAATTAATCTTTTTGTTTCTTATTTTCACATTTGAAGTCATATAACTACGACAATGAGCAAATATGGAGGGCATACTGGGTGGCAGGTACCTGGCCTAACGGGAATAATAATAATAATGATGATGTGATAGTGATAATAATGATATTGATAATGATAATTTATTTCATCCAGTTTATCATACATATGATTTTGGACATGTCAGAAATACAATTACATATTTACAAATTAGTTTCTCAAATTTTCATCAAGTCGTATAAACATTTATCAGATACATCTTCAACTTCCTTTCAAATTGCTGTTTAGAAATATCAGCTACAGATTTAATTTCTTGTGGTAGTTTGTTGTAAAGCGTGATTTCGGAAATATATACATCTTTTAGAGATATACTTTTATTCACACTATGCCTAAAGTAGTCCATGTTTCGTCTTGTATAGTGTTCATGAATTTGGATGTTTTTGATTAGTTAGAACTTATCTATTACATACATTATAGCTCTGAATGCATAGAGAGAGTAGATGGTAAGTAATTTATTATTAATGAAGGTTTCCTTACGTGATTCCCTTGAAGTGGAAACTAATTTGCTACTCTTACTTACATTCTTAATCATAATAGTCTGAAATAATATTTTGAAACAGCGTTAATTCAGAAACACATGCAGGTGGATTATAGTGCTGCTTCAGTAAATGTAAACAAGTTTGGTGTACAGCAGTATTTTTAATTGTTTATTGTGTGTGCTAGTGAATACCAACAGTGTCCCAATCTTGTCACAATACACTGGATATGTTGTGTTATATATGTGGAGGTTTTACATTTAAAGTCTCAAAGAATACCTCTATCGTCTCTTGTGAAGAAAGCTTACAATCTGTACTTCAGATATAAGGTTGGTGATGATTAAGTGTGGGCTCCAAACTATTGTTATAATAATTTTTCAAGGGGACTGACTGGATGATTAAAACGTACTAAAAAACCAATGCTTTTTGCTGTTACAATGGTATTAAGCGAACCTCATGACCATGTAACTGATTATTTTTGCTTAACGAATGTTACTGGAAAATCAAAGCACAAAATAGTGTACCTGAATCTACCATTCCTAATAAGACCTGTTCCCAGTGACGAATCAATGCCTGTGCTGAAACCACCATAAGAATACAGTTTGGACCCCAATGAGGACTGGAGAAATTTCTCCTGAAGCAGTCCCAAGCACTTTTCACTCAGTCTGAGCTGAATGACCTAATCCAAGATTTAGATTTTCCTAAAACAAAGGTACTGTTACTTGCATCAAGACTTCAACAATGAAATTTACTGGAAAAGGATGTGAAAGTGTCACTATACAGGAAAAGAGGATCAGACATGGCTACTCTATTGTCAATGGGAGGTGATTTGGTTTACTATAACAATGTACATGGACTGATGGAAAATGTTGAAATTTACTACAATCCTGAAGAATGGTGACTATTGATGTGTCCAAGATTAGTCTGAAGGCTGTTTTATTGCATATTTGAAACCAAAATCCTTCTGTACCTTTTGCTTATGCAGCTGGCATGAAAGAAACTTACAACAGTATTAAATTATTGCTGGAAAATATTAACTATGAAGAACAGCGGTGACATTTATGCTGATCCTAATGTTGTGGCATTGGTGACTGGTTTACAAGAAGGTTACACCTAATATTGTTGCTTTCTCTGTGAACAGGATAGTTGAGCAAAGAACCAACACAATCAAGTGAAACAGTGGCCACTCTGAGGAGAAACAGTTCCTGGAGAGAGAAATGTAGCAAGCTCAGCATTAGTCAATCGTCAAAAGGTTATCTTACCTCCACTTCATATAAAATTAGGTTAATAAAGCAGTTATTGAAGGCCATGGGTAAAGAAAGTGAAGAGTTTGACCATATAAGGCAGCAATTTCCACGCATCAGTGAAACCAAGATTAAAGAAGGTATATTTGTACAGCCTCAAATTAACCAACTTTTTAATGACCCTGACTTAATGCCTAAATTGAATGATACTGAAAGAAGAGCTTGGAATTCCCACAAAAATCTGTGTAGTAAGTTCCTTGGAAACACAAAATCAGACAACTATAGAGAAATCATGGTGGTGGAGCTACTTTCTTCCTACCAAGTAATGGACTGCAATATGTCACTGAAGCATCACTTCCAGGATGGTCACTTGGATTTCTTTGCAGAGAACATGGGAGCTGTCTCTGATGAACATGGAAAGAGATTTCATCAGGATATTTTGTGAATGGAAACGCAATTTTCTTTTTTTTTTTTTTTTAATTAACGTCCTCTAACATTGTGTCATATTGGACGAATGAATGAAATGAAACGGGTGAAATGATGCTCAAATGAGCCCGAGATCCATGGAGCTTTAAGTTACTCGACATTTGTCTTCTCAGGGTAGGGAAAACCTCGGAAAAAAACCTTACCCGGATAACTTACCCTAAGCGAGATTAGAACTCGCGACCTCTTGAACGTCAGGCAGACATGCTAACCATCACGCTACCGAGGTGGGCAAGGAAACGCAATACAGTGGCAAATGGAATGTGAGCTTCTTGGCTGATTTCTGCTGGACACTAGTATGAGACACTTCACCCATGCACTATAAGAGAAAGAGGACAACAAAATAAATGTTACAAGATATGGTTTTATCTATAAATATATTTTTGGCCTTTTCTTGTGTCTTTGAAAATCCTCTGTGCTCAATTTAATTGTTCTAACTGTCCATTTTCGAAAAAAATCCTGAAATTTCAACCACCTTAAGGGGAGGCATCTGTGAAAATGACAAAAATCCACAATTTTTGTCACAATGATGTGAAAATTTGTATGTATGTGTGCCAAAGCATAACTAGAAGATTTACCAAGTTTCACTTTTCTATGCAAGATAGTTTTTGCAAAAAAATTTTTTTGTTGGTTTTTTTGCTGCAATTTTAGTTTAGTATAGCAAACGCTTCTTATAAAATATTATTTGTTCTAAGTAAACTAAACTCTTGCCGTATGTTTCCCTAGATTATTTCTACAAAACCTGGTATTTTTATTTGGCTATGTCAAACAGTTTTGGAGAAAAAAAATATTGAATACCTCAATGTCCATTTTTTTTCAAATTATTAATAATTTTCAAAATAAAAATTCAATAACAATTAAACTACTCCATCTACAGCATTTAAAATACCAAGTTTTATGAAGGAACTATCTAAGAACATGTGTGCAAAATTTAAAAGAAATCTATTAAGAACTGTATTAGAAGATGCATTTTGAAGATTGAAAAATGTGAAAAAATAGAAAGCAGAGAAAAACGACTTTAAAGTTTTAAGTGTATGACAACATACATTTACTGCTTTAGAATTCCCCTGGACCATGTGAAGGTCCTTCAGTTAACTGTTTAGCTTCTTCTTTAAGTTTTGCTACTCTTAACTTTTTTTTTTTTTGCTGATTTAAATGTATTTAATATACTCAGTGCACTCTGCTTTAATCTTCCCTTATCCCTAACATTACTAATTCTTTTGCTTACTGGATTTACATTACTAACTATGACTCTTTCCTTTACATAGAGAGTAGCTTCACAACTCATATTAAATTTACTGATAGCTGAAGTCACTGCAATTTTTTACTACTTGAACCTGCTCCTTCAGGATCTACTGTAGATCTAGTTATGCTTGCTTCCCCCTGAGATTTGCCAGTTTGCCATCTAGGCATTATATTTTTTCTTGCTGCAAGAGATTTGTTTGCTTTTGCTTACCCACTTTACAATATTTTTATACCAGTTAATAATAATTTAATAAAAATCTGGTCCACTAAATGTACAATCTTTACAAATTTGCAATAAATTATAATAGTGAGAAGAGTATTAGCTGCTTGTGTGTTTACAAACAGCTAAATAAAGAATTTAGATTTTTACTTAGATAGAGCAAGAAGACACTTATTTAGTATTCCCTGCCTTATCTTATTCTATATTATACTTATTCTAAACTCTACTTATCTAAATGTACACCACAATAAATATGACTTCTCTCTTCTTCAAGCTGTGTAATCTTGAATAAAATTCATAGAAATACAACCACGTGGTACACACATGTTAAAACAGGAAACATTTGTTTGTTTCACCGACATGAATGTTTGCAGAAAATCCCACAAGATGTCTCTGCTTACATCCACCAGAACTGAATCAGACTGCCCAATTTAAACTTCAAAATTGTACGAGATTTTGCTGCAATGGGGTAATGAATGCATTTCAGCAGCCACGCCCACCCGCACATGGGCATTTAAATCATGGCATAACGGCCTTTTAAATGGCGATGAGGAGTAAACCATGGTAGATTCTGAAAGTACAAGGTACAAACATAATTTTAAGGCAAAAAACGAAAAATCACATTTTTTGTAATTTTTGTCCAAATTTCACTGATGCCTCCCCTTAAGGAATAAATTTAGAAAAAAAATCCATCCTTTGTTAATTAAGGAAATGGAAGCTAGTAACAGTGAAGCAACAAGATTCTAAAGTAAGAACAAATTAGAAACTAAAAACTTCACTTATCTTAGTAATGTTGCAAGTTCTTGTTGCAAAACTGACTCAAGTTTCGAGTTGACTCCACTTCATTCTCAAAGCTATACAAACAAATTTGTTATGAATTTCGAAACACCTTCTATAAATTGTATTTATAAATTTTTGTTTTCAGAGATTGGTAATTAAAATGAGCATCAGTATCTATGTTTTTTGTTTTCAGAGTTCTGTAGCTTTGGTAACAAATTTGTTTGTATAGCTTTGAGAATGAGTTGGAGTCAACTCAAAACTTGAGTCAGTTTTGCAACAAGAACTTGCAACATTACTAAGATAAGTGAAGTTTTTAGTTTCTAATTTGTTCTTACTTTAGAATCCATCCTTTGTGCTTGTCTACTTTGTTGAAGGAATTCACTTCTACAGTTGGAAGCTTTTAGACCTAGTAGTTTGGGCTGTGCATTGGATGTGTAACCCAATTAGCATTATAATAGTTACATATCTTTTAATCTCAACCCCCAAAAATGCTGGGTAATGGAAAAATTCTGCTGTTCACTTATTCAGGATAACACCAAAAAAGACAGGTGTGGTTTTTTTTTTTTTGTTTTTTTTTGCAGACCAGTGTTTTTGGGGAACTTAGCTTTGTCTGTGATTAATGCATAAGAAATGTCATGCAAGAGAGGAAATATAGAAACTTCTTTTTAAATTGATCTCTGAAACAGATGTCAATGTAAAGCTTCAGAAAAACGTGATTTGTGTTTTAACAAACAATGAAGAAAGCAATACATAAACTTATTTGGTTATCTAGCTTCATTAATATTGTAATTGTTTTTTTCAACCTAAAGAGGAAACAAGATTATTTTGTTTTAAATTGTGAATGTTTAATTAAATTATTATAAATAATGACTATTCTGATATACACACTTAAGTGTTTGTAACTGGCATTGGTGGAACAAAATGTGGCTTATGGGCATTGGTATTCTGAATCACTAAGTTTACATAAATGTGTTAATTCAGTGTATTTGAAGTTTCAAATATCAATATCACATTTTTCTTTTATTGATAATGGAAATCCATGATACCCTCTTTAATAAATTGTTGTACACCTGTGTCTATACATGGTTCCTGCGTCTATATATGGTTGAAGTTTTATTAAAAAAGGACACTCAGCATGTATACTTAATTTTATGAACTCATAATTTGTTTGAGTCTGTAGTAGATTACATGGATGCTATGTATTCTTTCAATAATTTTTAACAGATGCTAGGCGAGATGTAGTTATTCTATAAATTAAAGAATTGTATAAGGAAATAAACTGAAATTGGTAAGGTACATTAACTCAAATCCTTTGCTATAGCTTACTTTTCCTAAGTTACTATTAATCTTTGCTCTATACTGTTTTTAAGGGAGGTTGGTGCAGAAAATGTACTTTCATTTAATGGCACTAAATGTTAATACACCTGAGTATATAAAATGTAACAGTACTATGTTAGATGTAAATAAAAGAAATCCTTAGTGTTAAATATCTAAGTAAGGAATGATATTTCTATTGCAGAAAATGTTCTGTTTTTATTGCTAAATGGTGAAGCATATGATTACATTGGATCTAGTCGTCTAGTATGGGACATGAACAACAATGCCTTTCCTGTGAAAATTGATCCTGCAGTTGCAAAACAACCACCATTACTACATCTTGAAGATATCAGACTGTTCATTGAACTGGGACAGATTTCCACTCCTAGTAGAAATCCAGAGACAAATATCACAAACATCTACGTCCACACCCATAAATCCACTCGTAATGACATCAAATTTAATTTTGAGGTAAGATCAGTGAGCTGTGTGATTCATTTCAAAGAAATAGATTTGCTCAAAAATGAAAGTATAATATGTAATAAATTGGTTACAAACTAGCTGAATCAGCAGGTCTGCTCATGCAGTTGCATTAAACGTGGGAATTCTTCTCTGCTCTCTGTTTCTCATTATTCTCCACATTCTCTTTGTCCTCTGTATTAGTCTCATTCAATATTCCATTTCCACTTCCCCCCTCTATCCCTAATTCTTTCTTTCCCTGTTTCCTTTACATTCTTCCACTTTTGCTCCCCACATTGCTGTCACTTGCAGGTTTCCTCTCTGTGTAACTTAAACATTATATGATCTTTTGAAAACTGGTAAAGAAACTCCTTTTTCTATAATGCAAATAATAATTACTCTAGAAGTAAAAGATTTACCAGTACACAAATTTAAATATGTTACTTCTGCTGTTATGAGATTGGAACTATACTATTTCTCATGTGATCAGTTTATCTATAAGAATAATAATAGTAACAAAAGATCTTGTGTGTTACATTCACATGCTGTTCTTTACCCACTATCATTTATTTTTATAAAGCTTCTAGAAATTATTGCTACAAAAGTTAAATTTTCTGTTTCATGATTAGCATTATTACACATTTTATTGTGTACTCAGGGGTCTCCGTCTAGGGGATATGTGAATAGCGACCACAAGGTAGCCAAGCTGAGCAGAACATTACTTCCACTTACTGGTGTTTTGCTCCTCACTGTAACTTTTCTATCTGACCTCAACTCTTGTTCTCTTCCGACCCCGATGCTATAAGGGTTCCTGAAGGCTAGGGAGTCTTTATTTTTCCAATCTCTCCATTTCTCTAATTTCTCTATAAAACCTTAACCCCTAACATGCTGACCTGTCATGGCATGTATACGTCCTCTGATTGGTAATCAAAGGATATGGTCGGTGAATTTATTTTGATAATTCTCCCGGTCAGGTCGGTGAGACCCGTAAACCAACGACAGGTGTGGTCCTCCAGACATTCTGGGGGTTGTGAGAGCGATGTGACCGCCAAAACATAAAAATATGGTGCTCTCTAAAAAGCGGTTACATTTATTGCTAAGTCTCTTCAGTGAAAAATATTGGAGAGCAAGAGGATTAATGGCTTCATTGTCAGAAATCCAGCATTAGCTAACAACAACAACACATTTTATTGTAATGTACGAATCCCTGGTTACCATGAATTGCATTAGCATAACGAGAGTTGTCCCGCTTAACCTCAGGCATTTTTGCTTATATTGCTTCATGGTGGTATTCTCTTTTGCCACCACCTATTGTGTTCAATATGATGCCAATGCAGTAGTAAGATGTTATCCCACTCCTGGCACACTTTGCAGAGACCTTCAATTTTGGTAGACATCCAGATGCAAAGCATTGTTTGGGCAGAACAAATCCATTGGGAAGGCATCTGGTGACTTCATGGGGATCTTTTAAAATGGTATCACATTTACACCAGTTTCCTCAGCTTTCCAGTGCTATAATCCTGGGAATAAGGCTGGGTGCTTTATCCATGTGGATCCAAACATTTCAGGCATCCTCGCTATACAATGGGGATCTCCTCATCGAAAATTGAGTCCATGATATTCCTTTGGTAATAGCCTGCATTAATTTGTACATTCTTGGCATGCTGTGAACACTGAGTTTGCCCCTAGAGCAGCATCCTGTAATCACTATGAACCCCTTGGAACACTTTCGTGTTGTTCTCCCAAATGAAGTTGGAGCACCCGTTTTGGTTCACATGATGGTAGCAAATGGCACAGGCTTTGTTTGTTATCTAAATAAATCCACGTTTCATCTAAGGAGACCAGTTATTGCCACTTTTTACCTGGCAGGTGGTTCATAAAGTTTTACCTTGGTGAACTATTTTCTGACGCTCTGCTCTTTCAAGACATGCCCTCATGCATTATGCTTTATTCTGGGCCAAAATTTTTATGAATTATTGTATAAACAGTCCCTTTAGATTTTCCAATGTAGTTAGCTGTGCATTGGAGGATATTTTTGTGTCACTGATGCTTCACCTTGACTACTAAGCCTTTAGGTTGTGCTGGTTGTACCCTTCTCCTTGTTAGTTTTTTGCAGATTGGACCTTACTGAGAATCCATTTTTATGCAGCTGAGTTATATGGCCCACTCATGGATTACTCATGGCATGACCTTTCAGTTAAGATCTTTCTATTACGATTGAAAGGCTGTAAGCAGCATCAGAATGTCTTAACAATGTACCCCTACCACAGTAGCCATCACAGAGTAAATTTTGCTCCAGGCTGTACCAGCAGACTGCAGGTGGACACAGTGGTATTTTGATCAGCAGAAGTGGAAGAGTGATTCAAGGTTGTCTGAGCTTAACTGGATTAACCTTCCTTATAGTAATGTTATTTATGCTAATACTATTTATTATATATGTTTATTACTGTAATTTCAATATATTGTCGTTTTTATAATTGTGCAAATATTTATCGGTATCATCACAAGGGGCAGCAGCATCATTATCATCACCATCATCAAAGATTACAGATTGGCTCTCTGTTGATTGCAGAAGTTAAATTAAATTATATAAACAACAGAGAAAGGCAGGTTCAGAATTTCAGTAAATGGACTACCACTTCTCATTGTCCAGCACTTCATTCAACCTATTTGATATAGATACTACCTGATTACAACATTCTTGAGCACTGCCTCACACTCTCCCACAGGGTTCAGAAGCGCCACTTCTGTTTTTTTCTTGTTGATACTATTCTCAAATGATTATGTCCCATAAACATTGAAACACATTTGAAACAAATGATTTAGCCAGCCAAGGAAGTGTTTAAATCTCGGGATGATCATTTAGTCATTCCTTGGTGATTTTCAAGGTTTGGATGCTGCTGTTGTCATTCACTGTATGTTTGTGGCATGTTCTCTGCAATTACACTGCTCAAGCAGTGGGCAGTTTACAGTCTCAGAATATAGTTATGTATTCAGAATTCATTCCATCAGCAGTTCAACACCATCAGCTGACACTTCTAGCCTCAGAATTCTAAATGATGATACCTATTACATGCTTGGGAGTGTAGCATGTGTGGTTGCCAAAGTGTCTACTGCCCATCAATTTTGGAGCAAAACTCTTTCTCATTCATTCAAATAACACTGTCAGGAATCATTGGAAAGTATACAAAGGCTTACTCTATCTTCTGTTAGATTTTTTTCTTGACTGCTCTTTGATAGTGAACTCCACTGGCTTACAGACATTTTCAAACAGTAGATGCTATGATGGGCAAAACTAATTCCTGACCATTTGCAACTGCTGACCAGAAAGGATTCCTTATTTTAGTTTGCTTCAAAGAATGGGCATCGGCTGACTTTTTTTCAGGGGGGATGGGGACGCATGTTGGAAGTTTGCCATCAAACAATATTAATTCATTATTCTGCTGCGAGAAACTGTCGAAGATATGAGTTATAGTATTTGTTGCAGATAAGCACATTAATTTGTGCTAAATAAATGTTCTCTACATTAAAATTAAAACAGCAGTCTAATAGTAATTGATTGCACATTAAATTCATTAATTTCCAAATGGGGGGCCTGTAACCCCTCTTGCCCCACCTTTGCAACACTCATGCTTCAAAGTTAAATCCTGCTCCTCAGTTTTCCTTGGCTGGCCACCTTTTGCACAACATCTCGGCCTATCTTCACCCCTTTCTTGAAAATGATGAGTAAGGATTTGAAGCAATCTTCTTGTCTGATTGTAGTAACAATTTCAGAAATGGGTGGTCAACTTCCCAACAATTGGAGGTATATTTTGGCAACCTTTTTGTTTGCTAATAGAGATGTCTCAACTTCTTACCTCTTTATACAACTCTTGGAAGTGCCTTGTCTTCTTTAAGTACTGTTGTGATGTGATGGGTTTAGTTACCACACAGACAAATGATGTATGTAACAGTACAAGACAGAGACTTTGGTCATCACAAGTTTCTCTGACACTGAGTATGGACTGTGTTCAGTTAATTTGTTGAGCTAGTTTGTTTACAATTTTTGAGGTGGTCACTCTAAACTGCCACCAATTTCATGTAGTTCGTTTTCTGTTACAACTGACTTAGAATGTTTCTTGTGTAACGCTGAACCTGAAGCTTCTGATTTATTAATTATGATTTGAAATGCCTTGCTATGACCTGAAAATAGGACCCATTTTATGTTAAAAAAAAGAGAGAGAGAGAGAGAGAGACTATGCCGTCTGTGAGGTAAGGAGACTGGCATTATTTTGCTGGTGACCAGAAGCTCCCTTGCACAGTGGAGAGAGCCCATGAATAGATTATGTGTTTTAATAATCCTATAATATGCCTACTTTCTAAGTTACCTGCCCACATGTATGTATAGATCTATATTGCAGTATTATGTATACATGAAATCTGGAAACTAAAGTATATGAAATGGCAAATAAAATGAACAAATTACAGTGTAAATGAGCTCTGAAGCTACATATATTATCGTATCAACTGAGGAGAAAACAACTGACGGAAGAAAAACGTAGGTAGTTATACACCTGGGATTCAAAAACATTTCTCAACATGAGTATATGGCATGTTACTATCATATTCTCTTATTTTCAGCACTGTGCTATTACTCCAACATTTCTATCTTCTCACTCCATTATTTTGTTATAGATTTTCTACATGCAGTAGTAAAAGAGTAGAGTGAATTCTTCCTCACCTTATAGAAATCAGACCAATAATGAATAGTTTAGTAATGGCTTTTTGCAACCAAGATACATGCTCTTCACTAGTTACACAACTCATTGCCATAATAGCTCTACAGAATATTTATCCAAACTTCTATCAAAGGTCACAAATTGAGTAATACTGGTTTGACAATTATATGCAGAAGTCTTTGTCTTTATGTGGATGCTCACTATGTTGGACACTTTTAAGAATTGTGAAAATAGCATTTGTGCAGAATTCTTACCTCCAATCCCACAGAACCATGAAAATAGAGCAAGTGGGGTAGGTTTCTGCTAGTTCACAATTATACCTTGCTTGTCCTCTGGTTGAACATCTAAATATTGATATCAGTGCCATTTAATTTTAAATAGTGACACTGCACAGCACAGATAGTGTGCTTAACCTTGCACAACTGTAACCATACAACTAACCTTATAATAATAAATAATTTGCTTTTGCCAAAACAAAAAATTTACTACACGAGTTCATGACTGTTTTAAAAGTTGTGCAATTCAAACAGGTCTAACAGATTATTATATGAATGTAAGTTATAGATTTTTGAAACATTTCTTTTATCTCCACTCATGCAAGTGATTTATTTTCATGATTTCCAGTTATTTTTATGTGTCTGAAAATGAAAAGTGGAGAATTCTGTTCTAAGCAATACCAAAAACTGCCTTTACATGCAACTTAGAGTTAGAAAAAGAGATGCTTCTTTTCCAATAACATACCCGTTGCTCTTATTAGTTGCATTTTACTTCATCTCTTATTAGGAATTTTGTGACCTTACTAGCAGCTGAGCTTGTCATAATCTTATGCAAAAGACACAGATTTTTTAAAGAGAAAAATGATGCAGATGTACCTGGTAACCATTTGTTGGCAATAACAGTTTAATTTTTCTGTTGTTGTTTAGTCATAAACATTAAACTTATTAGCATTATTATATCACTTATTCTTACAAGTTAAGAATTCACATCTTTGGTGTGATAAATATTTTATGTTTACAGATATACAACTTAAAATGACCTAGTCTCCGGCTAATACGTACTTATGCACTTCGGTGTTATCATTGCAGATTGGGCCTTTTATTGATCAAATGAACAAATTTGGAGGAAAGAAGGACTTGAAATTTATAACAAGAAATGGAATGCTTCCACCAGCGTCACTTCAGAGCTTTCTAGCAGCAGACAAGACAATCGATGGCTTTGTTTTAGCTGATCATGATGAACAATTTACAAACAGGTAAATACACACAAATCAAAACACTATATATTATGAATATTTTATCGTTATACTATGGGGTTGAAGACAGAGAAGCAGCAGCTAAAGTCGTATGCAACCAAGTGAAATTGCTCTGTAGTAACATGGGAGGCTCTGAGTTCAAATCCTCTTGGGCTACTCACTCTGACCTAGGGTTCTTTTGTTTTTTGTTTAGTTTTTCCTGGTTGGTAGGCAAATGCTGGAGTGAATGATATACTGCTGCAATTTTCCTGCCCCCTCCCTCACTTTCTGTTACTTCATGTCCTTATCGTGCCTCAGCATTGAAGGATCAGGCAAGTGGTCAGTGGGTAAGGAGTATGATAGAGTTTGCTTTCTGTAGATGTCTACCCTGGCATTCAGTGTGTGACGAAATCTCAGAGACTCTAGAGCATGGGTGGGCCTGAGGAGTGTCCTACTTGTGTCCAGATGTAATATCTGGAGTCATTAGGCATCCTTCTTGTATCCAAGCCTGCCTTGCCCTCTGTATCCTTTACTTCATCTCTTTCTCCTAAATGTTTCCAGAAGCACAATAGGCAACTATGCACTTAAGTACCAAAATCTTACTTCACTTCATTTTTTTTTTTTTTTGAATTAACGTCCTCCAACATTGTGTCATATCGGACGAATGAATGAAAAGAAATGGGTGAAATGATGCTCAAATGAGACCGAGGTCCATGGAGCTTTAAGTTACCCGACATTCGTCTTCTCAGGGTAGGGAAAACCTCGGAAAAAAACCTTACCCGGATAACTTACCCTAAGTGAGATTCGAACTCACGACCTCTTGAACGTGAGGCAGACACGCTAACTTCACTTCATGACAACTAACAACCAAATCATATATGAATAGGCTACTATACAAGAATTATATTGGGGTGACACCTATGTAATCTAAAATAGGAAGTTGCACAGGAATGCTGTCTAAAAACCTGATGTATTAACTACATTTGCATTATATTTGTTGGTGCTATTTATTAAACAGCACTTAACACCTCAAATTAAAAACAATCAAGATCTCATTCTGTAAAACATGTCAAAGTATAAATAGGAACATCACTCTGAGAGTATAAAATTAACAAATTACACTTGTCCCCAAATCACCTCCTTTGTATCATAGTCATTCTGTGAACCTTGCTGGAAATCGTACCACATGACCTGTTTGTGTAGTTTTTGTATTTCTGCCTTAAGTGGTGGACTTGTTGCTGCATCTTCTTCTGTAGACTTTGAAACAACTTGCTGGCCAGAGTCACTGAAGTCTGCATTATCAGCTAAAATGTAAGCTGGTTGTAATCTGTCAATGGAGATGTGTGCCAACTTGTCTTTAATTTTTACTCCAGAAAACTTTTGGTTGTTTTGTATAACTTCATATGGTCCTTGGTATGCATTTTCCAGTGCTGCTTAGACTCTATCAATTCTCACAAACACGTGACTAAATGTTTGTAGATCCCTCATGTTTGTCGATCTTCAGTTTGCTGGGGTATTTAATAGATTTAAGCTAATTTGTGTGCCGTTGAAGTTGAGATACAAACATGACAGGTCCACAGCTACGTCACATGGTATATGTTCATTGAAGAAATCTCCTGGTAGTTTGAGGGTGGTACCATACACCATCTTGGCAATTGTTGTATTACTTCCCTCTTGAAGTGAACAACGCAAACCGAGCATGAACCGTCCCCACAGAATTTTCTGGTGTCTTGCAGTCGACAAAACATCTGAATTTCATACATGGCCAATGTTACTTAAATGGTTTTTATAGATCATTAGAATAGTTCATTGTGCTACCAGTAGAAGCAGATTACTCAAATCAAGTTGCACCATGTTGTCACATACTCTTACCTTTAAACTTGGTAATCTAGTTAACTGTGCATTTAATTTTAAAAAAATGTATTAAAATTGTTCATTGTGAGAGTGGATGTAAATGAAGTTTTGAAACTACCTGAATTCTGTGAACATTTAAATAGTGTGTTAGTAGATTTGGTCGAAATGTAATAGTTTGTACAATATGTAGTATTATTTACTGCCTATAATATCCAGTTTTGAGATATCTAATGACTTGGGTATTAGTGTTAATTTTCCATTGATGTTCTTGTCAATTGAGGCAAATATTCGTGAAGGGCAAAGTTCAGGAAGATAATTCTGTAGTGGAATGGTATGTTTACAAGTGAAATAATGAGAAAAGTAAGGAATTCTCATTGTGATTAGCTCTGAAATAAAATTATATAGGTATGAATAGGGTCAATTTAATTTAAAAGGTGAGTTAATTAATAACACTGAACAACACTTACAAAATATTTTTCCGGGACGCGTTTCGAAGGTTAACTTTCCTCCATTATCAATCGGACAATAACTGGGTTTCCATGGTGTTTCCATGGTGTTTCATGGTGCGGATGGTGATGCTTCTTCTGATGTTTCTTCTGGTAACGGTTCAATGAACTTACTGAAAATGTCACTCTGAGGAATGTCGAATTAAATACTCGGTTTCTATTTTTTAAAATAAAGATTTGTTCCCATGTGGACAGTTCGTGTTTTCCGGTTATGTGTTTGAGAAGTTTCGGTTCTAGCTTTATGTCATGATTTTTTGTCCAAAAGTGAAATGCAACTGCTGATTTTTCTAATTGTTTACTCTTAATGTTTCTAACGTGTTCCTTGGATCTGATTTCTAAATTTCTTTTGGTTTTTCCTATGTATATTTCATTACAATCACTGCATTCAATTTGGTATATGCCAGATTTTTTGTTAGGTGGAATAGCATCTTTGATGTTTGAAAGTAGTAGGTTTTTTATGGAGTAATGGTTTACTGGTGCTAGCTGAATGTTGTATTCCTTGAACACTTTTTTAAATTTATCAAAGGCCCATGGATAATATGTGAATTTTTTGAATATCATTTTTGTTTTTGCTCCTGTGAGAGTTGTAGTTTCTTTTATTAATTTTTTCTTTTCTGCTCGTTTTACCTTTTTATCTACTAATTCTTTGGGGAAGCCGTTTTTTTGTGCTATTTCAATTATTTTGTAATATTCTGTTTTATATTCTTCTGCTGAAAGAGGGATGTTCACCAATCTATGTGTTAAACTATTGAAAATTGCTTGTTTGTGGCTTCTTGGATTGTAACTATTAGCTTTTATGTAGTTGTCTGTCTGCGTTCTCTAAAATTTTGGTTGTCAGAATACAGTGTTGGGCAGAGGAGAATCAAGGAATATTATCATCAGGCTGGAAAAAGAACAATGGACAATGTAATAAGCAGCAAAGGTTTAATTGATAAATACCTCATAATGAAAAGAGATAGATTCTGGACTATTTGTAGACTAAGAAAAAGGTGGTAAAATCGTAAAGGAAACCTTATAATACAAGTTTTGACAAAGGATTAAGCAAAGATATGGTAGATTTATTATATGAATCATATTAGTTACTGCATTCAGTACCCAGTTATACTCTTAATTCCATGAAGGAGAAGGCGGTGGAACGAAGTGCCTTACTTCATAACTTTTGGGTTATTGTAAATAAGTAGCTCTCGTTCCTGTGTCTCCTTATTAAATGTATGTAGTATTTCCATGGTAAGGTAAAGTACACTTCTTGTGGCTCTTGAGTTAAAACATTAGGCTCAGAGCATGTGGAATGTAGAATTCTTAGAGTATGAAAATATTCTAGCTACTCACCTGTACAATACTGCAAAATGAGTTGCTCACGTTCATAGTGTTAATATAAGCTTTCTTCACTCCTTGTTCACATTGAAGTTAAGAGGAATTTTTCTTGCTATGCCCCTTTCTCCATGCAGCTTCATCAGATGTTTCTTTTAAGAGCTCTGTTAGCCCTTTAATGCATACAGAGGAGGAATCTTAGTTATGTGTACATTTGAAAACTGGAGTTTATGTGATAAACATAGCAGTGAGAATGCAAAAATGCTGAGTGTTGTACACAGAAATAGGAGAAATCTTCATTTTAATTGTTATAGAAAGCTCTGTATTGTAAATATTAGAAAACTTTAAATTCATTTACGTAGTTATATTACAAGCAGATATCAAAGAAGAAAATACTCACTAGGCTTCTTGATAAATTGAAGCTTAGGAAAGGGAAAATAGGGAGAGAATGAAGAGATGAAGAAACATCTGAGCAGAACTTTATTACTAAAGCTACCTCTTTCAGAAACAATGATATGTTTAACTCTGATATGAAATGGGAGAGAAGAAAGTTGACTGATATTATGTGACTGTACCATTGTAAAATAGATTTGCTATATGCCAGGTGTGTTTAAAATATTACAGGTATTATCATAGCATAATGGATGACAGCAGAAATTTAGGGTACAAATATAACAATGAAAGTAGCTTTGACCACAACTCCATTCAAGAACTAGTAGCTCGTCTTTCAAGTACTCTAGCAGAAACACTGTACTTCTCAATAACAAATAAAAGTGCATCTATCTCACCAGATCCAGTACTGGTAAGTGTTCAAAGCAAAATATCCAGTATTAAACATTTATTGAATTGGTGACTGATTTAAACTAATATTTAGTTTTAAATGGAAAGTTAGTAATAGTACCAATGCTTACTGATTATAAAAGAAATGTTTTATTCTCAAATTTGGATTGACTGCATGATATAGTTATACCTTTTAATAGCCTTGGGTTTTCATTTGTGTTCTTTCTACATAGAAACAACTGTTGATTTTTGTTTCCATTATGGTAATAATTATTTATGTTCTCTGATTATCAAGTTTCTTTAGTGTTTCCTGTGTAACTCTTGTCACAGTTCAAACAATTTATATTCCTGTTTTTATCTTTTCTCCTTTTTGATCTGTAAATTTATGCAATCTATTTCCTTCTGTTGTGTCAGTTATAGTGTATCATATTCCTCTTTGTACATGGCTATGTTTGTTAAACTGTGCAGTAAGCTATTATTACTTTTTAGGCTGTAGGTTGTAATTGTAATATTTTATGCAATTACACATACCTCATTTATAAACTTCTTTCACAATAAATGTGATCTGATAAGCAATTCTTATCAATTGCTGAATTAGAAACTAACCTCCGAGTGGAATTAGCAATCAGAATTTTTTACAAATCATAAAAAAGAAGGTATATATAGGATGTAAATGAATAACACTGCACGAATTTTACTGGCAACAGCCAGCTCCTAGTCCATCAATTTGAGATACGAAACCAGTGGTCTTCAACATTAGGTTACCAAGTATATACATTCAAAGCAATTAGAGATTGTGATCAATAAATCATAACCAGAAAGAAATATGTAAAAACTATTAATTTGAAATGAAATAGTGCTTATTAGGCACTTAGTAAAGCCTGTCTTTTATCTCTCTGAAGAACCATTTCTAAATTGTACCATTACTAAAAGATTTAAATTGTTGTTGTTGTTGTTGTTGTTAGCTAATGCTGGATTTCTGACAAAGTCATTAATCCTCTTGCTCTCCAATATTTTTCACTGATGGATGGGGCATTAGAAGTGGCCGGGCATATTTGAAGGTGGTCTCGATCCATTTCGTCTTGCAGATCACATAGAGGATAGAGTGGTGAAGAATATATCCCAATTCTGTTTAAATGCTTTGCCAGACAATCATGTCCTGTGATCAACCTGAAGGTTGCAACTGCTGTTTTTCGAGGATACTCAGGAATTACTGTTTGAATGTTTGATAGTTCCCATCTTTTATTCTTTGATTTTTCATAGTAATATTTTGCAATAATTTTTTTAAATTCAGAGTTGACTAATCTTTTAGCTGCATAAAATGGTAGATTAACTATAGATTTTTGTACACCGCTGGTACCCTTTTTTGCAAGAAAATCAGCTTTCTCATTACCACTCAGTCCACAGTGAGCTGGTATCCATTGGAAGACTAGGTGTTTTTGAAGTGCTGTTAGATGGGTAAGGATTTTCCAACATTCTATAATTGTTTGGTTTTTTGGTGACAACTTGGAAGTAATTGCTATAATTGCTGCCCTGGAATCTGAGAGAATAACTGCTTGCTGAAAATGTGAAATTCTGTACAAAAGATTTTGTAGGGCCATTGGAATTGCTTCAATTTCTCCATCAAAGTTAGTAGTTCCATAACTTAAAGATTTGTAATAGGAAAAGAGGTGACGTGTGACTCCAGCACCTGCTCCATCTTGGTTTGATATCAATGATCCATCAGTATAAATATGGAGTCATTCGTGTTCTGGAAATCTAGTATGGATTGTCTCTAATGCCAATAATTTTAGAACACTAGTTGGAGTATCACTTTTCTTAACTTCTTCTGTCAGGTGTTGTTGTTGTAGTGTTTAACGCCCGCTTTTACTACTACGGCACCGCAGGCGGTGACACTGATGATACATGAAGATGGAGCACCGGTGGAATGAGATGGCGGGGGAAACCGGAGTACCCGGAGAAAACCCGCCCTGACGCCGCTTCGTCCACCACGAATACCACATGCGGGTCCCTGGGATCGAACCCGGGCCGCCTAGGTGGTAGGCGAGCGCGCTAACCGCTCGGCCACGGCGCCGCCTTCTGTCAGGTGTAAATAATATGTGATGTCTAATGTATGTGTCGGATTGACTTTAGATATGAAGTTTTCCTTTGAATTAGGAAGGTATACATTCTTCTTGATGTCTTGAATTTTGGAAAGAAAGCTCTCCTGAGTCTTTAGTGTATGTGTAAAATTTCTCTTGTGCCATGTATTGAATGGGAGTCTGATCAACTTTTCGTGTTGAATAAGAGCCGCTTTTTCTATCTCATATTCAATGGGGTATTGGTTGGTTAGTATTTCCATAGCTGGTATTGGTGTGGTTTTGATAGCACCTGTAATTAGTCTCAGACTTCGGTTTTGAAAGATTTGAATTTTTTGTGTGTTTGCTGTTACAAGAACTTCGCTGCAGTAAGTAAATAATGGCTTTATATATACATTGTATGTTGTGTTAAGAGTTGCTCTGGAACATCCCCACTTCATTCCTGTTAGACATTTTAACAGTGAAAGGCGCCTCTCTGCTCTTTGTATTACATTTTCTATTTGTTTGGTCCATGTAAGTTTGGTATCAAATGTAACTCCTAAATACTTTGCTTCCTTTGTTTCTGGTAATTGTTGACCCTCAAAATTTAGTTTTATTTTTAGTGGGTTTTTTTCTTAGTGAAAAGATTTGGTAGTTTGATTTTGTTGTATTAACAGTCATTAAATTTTCTTTGGTCCACCTTTGTAAGTTGGTTAAGGATTGTTGCATGGTTTTTTCTAGTTCTTTACTTTTGCTTTTTGGTTTTGAAGTCCACATTACTAAGTTATCAGCAAATAGTGCACACTTCACACCTGATTCTTGTATTTGCTGTGGCAGATCGTTAATAAATATATTAAAAAATGTGCTGAGCACTGCACCTTGTGGTAAGCCACGGTGTACTTGTTTGTATTTAGATATATTTCTTCCATATCTGGTTGCAATAAAGCATTGTGTTAGGAAATGACTTAGCCATGAAAACATTGGACCTTGTATCCCTATTTTTTTTACTTTCTTTAGTAGTTTTGTTCTTAATATAGAATCATATGCACTTTGGAAATCAATAAAAACTGATAAATTATCTTCTTTTCTATTGAAGGAGTCTTTGATTTCTTGACTGAGAAGTAAGACTTGTTCATTTGTAGAGTGGAACTCTCTGAATCCAGCTTGACATGGGGATATTAAATTTTGTGATTCTAGAAAACAATTTAACCTGTTTGACACCATTCTTTCCATCACTTTTGCTATTATGCTAGTAAGAGCTATTGGTCTATAATTTTTTATTTCTGATGCTGTTTTGTCTTTCTTCAAGAGTGGGACAATTATTGCTTTTTGCCATTCGGCAGGTACAGTGGTTTTCCAGGATAGATTGTAGAGTTTCAGTAGTTGTTGTTTTGCTGTTTTTCCAAGTTTTTTTATGAACTCTGGATGTATGTGATCTGGTCCAGGAGACTTTTTGTTTTTTAGATTATTTATTGCAATGCTCAGTTCTTGCATATTAAAATTTTGAAAAAAGATATTGCACTGAGTGTTAGGATCACATTCTGTTTCTTGTTTCAAATCTTTCTTAAATTCTTTACGTTCCTTTTTATTATTTCTTGTTACTTTATGTGAATTAGCATAATATTTATTGAATGTTTCGGCTATGACTGCATCATTTACTAGTATTTTATTGTTGTGTATGATAGGTGTGCTGTTGTTTTCTTTCCTGTCGTGGACATTTTTTATGAACTTATGAGCTTTGTTACCATCTGTCCTATAATCCATTTTTTATAAGAAATTATTAAAGTGATTCCTTTTAGCTGTATTCATTTCTTTTTTTAGTGAGGCACATTTCTTTCGCCATATTTGTGTATCCAATATGTTTTTTGTTTGTTCAGCTGTATTTCTAGCTATATCCCTTTGCTTTTTCAATTCTTCTAACTGGGGGTTCCAAAAGGGTTTGAAACTTTTAATTCTTCCACGAGGAATATGTTTTTTTGCGGTTTCTAGGATGACTTTACAGAAATTTTTGTTCATATGATCTGGTTGGTGATGCAGCTGTGAGTTTGTTTGTTCTTTAAATTTATGTTCTAATTCAGTTTTATATTTGTTCCAATCTGCTTTTTTGAAGTTCCAATACAGATTCGTGAGACCTTGACTGTTATTTGTATTCTGTAGTTTTATATCAGCAATTACTGTTCTGTGACCAGAACTTGGATCTTCTATAACTTATTTTTTAATTTTTGAAACAATATCTGTTGTAGCTAACAAGAGGTCTGGGTTACTGCCCGCTCCAGAGTAATGTATGAAGGTTGTGGGATCTTCTTTACTATAAATCAAGATTTAAATTGTAGACTTAACATATGGCTGTATGCCACTGCAATGGATAACAGATTGTAGTAAACGGCTAAAGAAACATAGGGAAGTTCTAACTTACTGTGGACCTAACAAACCTGAGAAAATCCAAACCTACCCCCCCCCCCTTTTTCTTTTTCGTTTTGAGAACAATATTGTGCTAATGCTTTAAAATAGCAAAATACCACCATCATATGCAATGCACAGGGAATTGTTTATTTTTGCTTCTTCTCACGTCTGATGGCTTAGGCTTGAGGGCTATGTTATTGACATTGGTCTGAAGCAGTCTGTTGGCTATAATTGCCCATGTCAACAAGAGCAATTTTCTATGTAACAGTTGACAATCTGTTAACAATTTACGAAACACTGTACCAAGCTATTGAACAAAGTACTGCGACTCCTGTTAATGGTATTTAAACAAACCCTAAGCCTGATAAAGAGGACTGAGCAAAATTGAGTGGTCTTTCATGCCCAATATAGAATGGGATGCAGTTAGAGTGTCCATAACTAAAAATCTCAATTTATTATTCCATGAATATTACAAATAGAAGCACTATTAACAGTGAAGTATTCTTCATGTTTGAGGTCATTTTGAGTCACTTTTTTACACTCATCTTCACTTAAATTGTTTTAAAAACAGGAAATGGTCTTGAAAACGTTTCCTGTTTTTAGAACAATTTAAGTGAAGGTCAGTGTAAAAAAGTTACTCAAAATGACCTTAAACATTATTATTGGGTACCTATAAGGCTCAACTTTATTCCCTTCTCTACAGCCTACCTATGATATGTAGAGGAAGTATTGTACTCCATCCAAAAATTCAATATCAAAGTTTCACCAGAAATACATATTTTGAGGTCTCTGAACCCAAAGAAGTTGAAGAAAAACATCTGCATGTACATGTGTGTGTGTGTGTGCGTGTGCGCATGCGCATGGTGTGAAATTAAATTTTGTTGTTTAATGACGCTGTCAATTGCCAGGATTACATCAGCATTGCCGGTGTGCTGAAATTTTGTTCCGCAGGAGTTCTTTTACATGCAGGTAAATCTACTGACATGAAACTGCCATTTTTAAGCACACTTAAAGGCCATCGGTCTGGGCCAGACTTGAGCCTGTGACCTTGGGATCAGTTGGCCAGCGTCTAACCAACTGAGTCACTTAGACCGACTGTGTTTGTGGGTGGTTGAGAACAGCATAACTCAAAAAAAAAAAAAGAAAGAAAAGAAAAATGTTGGATCCAAACCAACATTGAAGCTGTAATATTGCTTCCTAGTTATTACCTCGCCATTTGAAGCTGAAGTCGTTGATGATGTGGTTCGGTGTGTTGTCTCCGGCTAGCTGAGCATAATCTCTTTATCTCGGGTTTGCATGAGTGTAAAGGACAACCCAAGAACAACTTTGCACATCAATTTATTTTATATAAAATATTTTCGGGAGATATGCCGATTCTATATGTGTATCTGTAGAAGCATCGCAATCACATCTGCGCCGCACGAACTGCACGAACTCCCGTACTGTTCTCTGGTTGAGTACTGACTAGACGCTTCTCTCTTACCCACGCCAAGAAGACCGTTCGCTTCCAATTTGAATGTCATGACGTCATCCAAGAAAGCCTCGTATCCAAAATGTTATTTCCTTTTCCCGCAATTTAGAAATGTCCCTTTCTATTATAACATGTTCTTTTATGAATTTTGAATATATAATTACCTTTTTAGGATTAAACGATGTTTACTTTATATTTTATTAAATATATCGCGCGACTTTTAAGGTTGGTAGAACTGACTTTCGAACGTGTATTTTAAACTATGTGGTATGACGTCATGACTCGTTAATTTCAAACCAATAATGCGTTTATACTACAAATTTAACGACTATCATTTACTCATATCTTGCTCACCTTACAACACTTCCTGCTATATTATCTATTTATGTTATTACTCAATATTTATCGCAAATCTCATGTCCGGCAATTAAATTAAAACGTATCTTTTTCAAAAGCCCATTCGATCGGAAATCTAAATTTCGGTATCAAATGCCCCCATTTATATTATTTTATTATTTCATAATAAAATAATGTAAATGTCTTGCCCGAAAGAAAAATTAAAAATTACTCCTGTATTTTGAAGAATCGGCAACACTCCCATTATATACAATTTTCAATTACACTGTTTTTGAAATTGGTTATTAACACATTTTCTCATTAATCTATTTAACATGACAAACAATTGTACACTTGACTAAACATTAATCCTTAAATACTAATTACAATATGTTATGGTTTCTTCTATGAAGCTTCTATATAAAGGTTAAATTTCAAGAGTCTTTCTTTATACTTCCTTCTTTTAGTTCATGTTTGCTCACTTCGCTCTCACTATCACTTGCACTGTGATTTTTCACTTTTGTTATTGTAATACATATCTGTACTAGATCCTTTAAGCACTAAAATGTACATATATTTTTATATAAATCCATTGCACTCTTTAGACAAGTTCTTTCTTTGTCTTTCTGTGATAACTATCTATACATCTAAATATTTTAACAAAATGTTTTACAAAGTAAATATTCTGTTTTCTCTCTATGCGGAGATGAACATTTTAACAATCTTTCTGAAGCTGTTTTTGTGAGCTCTATACAATATATTTTTAAGCTCTTTGTAGTATATAGCAATTCACATTCTGCATTTTTCATGAATATGTAAGTACCTGACCAATGTATGGTTTTCAAGTAAGCTAACATTTACATTTTATCTCAAGGCTGATTAGGAGCCAATATACAAATGACACTTCCAATTTTTTTTTTTTTTTTTTTTTTTACATTAAATCAAGGTTCCAAGGCACCACACGGTTTCTTGTATGGTCGAAGGAGTTGTTTATGCCATCTTCCCAGACATTTTTCATTTTTAACATCTTTTAATTCATAGGTATGATGACCAAATTTGGATATAATTTCTGCAGGACCTTTATATAACAATTCCATCCTTTTGTTCCTACCTCTCAATGCACTTGATAACTTATGGTCTTTAACTAGTACCCAATCGCCTATCTTAGGTTCCCATTTATGTTTTCTACTCTTTTTCTTTAATTTTCGCTTCTCTGCCTTTTTCTTGATTCGTTCAAAAGCAATTTTCGCTCTTTCTTCCTCACTTAACTGAATGTCATTAATTTTCAGTGTTTTTGGTACCCCGATCAATATTGGTTCTGGT
Source organism: Tenodera sinensis (assembly GCA_030765045.1). Classification (NCBI taxonomy): domain Eukaryota; kingdom Metazoa; phylum Arthropoda; class Insecta; order Mantodea; family Mantidae; genus Tenodera; species Tenodera sinensis. The sequence continues at coordinate 167,251,706 of CM060964.1, forward strand.
TCAATTCCTAACATTAATTTTATTGGTGCAAACCCAGTAGTTACATTAATGGTGTGATTGATAATCTTTTCTATCAATGGACAATATTTCACCCAATCCTTGTGATTATGATGTGTAAGTACACGTAAATAAATTCCTATATCTCGGAGGACACGTTCTGTTGGATTCCCTGATGGAAAGTATGACGAACAATAATTTAGTTTTCTCGCGTCTAATGTCACCCTAATCTTTCCATTGGCCTTATTTACAATACATAGGGGATTCACAAATTCTGAATTCGAAATCTCAATAACCTCATCTTCTAACATTGACTTTATAACTGCATCTACCTCTTCTCTTATTGTACTAGGGATAGCTCTCGCTTTATGTGTAAAAGGTTTGATGGGTATCATCTCAAACGAATGAGTATAAATATTACATTTACCAGGTTTCTCAGAGAATACTTCTTTATTTCGGATTAATATTTCAAACAGTTTATCCCTCTGTTGTTCATTTAGTTGATCAGCCTGAGTTACCTTTTCCCTCAACAATTCTTCTAAGTCTTCACTACTCTCCCTATCATAGTACCTAGTTGCATCAGAAACCCTCAAATTGTCTATGAAATCATTTTTATCCCATTCTACATTTTCTTTATTATCGACACTGTACTCTTTGACATTTACTTCAGTTAATTCCATAGCTCCTACTTTAACATATTCTACAAAGAATGTATCCCCTTGGATTTCTTCTTCCTCTTTTTCTCGTACAATAGTTTCTGAACTACTATCTTCCACAAAAGGCACTATAATGGTCTCATCTTCAACTTTCATTTCTAGAATCATGTTTTTAAAATTCACCACAGCTTCCCAGGCATAAAGACAATCACAACCTATTATAATATCTGTAACAAGTCTTCCTACAATCAGAAATAAAATTCCTAGTATTCTCCCATTTATTTCAATATTTATCATTGCTTGAAATTTTACTCTTTCTTTTCGTTTTCCCACAGCTAGCGAGCAATATATCCCATTAACTGGTAAAGACATTACTTTAAAGCCACTACTTTGTAAATTATCATAAAAATTTTGTGAGCATACTGTGCTATTTGATCCCGTATCTATAATTGCATTGTATTGTTTTCCATTTACTCCAATTTTGATTTTAGGTGGATCTCCTACTTTTTCGTTTTCGTCGTTTCTATTTTTCCATTCTCTTTTCTTTTGTATCATCATTTGCCTTCTAGGACTATTTATTTCCGAGTACTTATCACAATCATTACTAGGATACCCAGTTCTCACTGAAGGCGCGTTTGACCGGGTCTGGCGTTTCCCTGATTTTTAGGTATGGCTCCTGTACTATTTCCCGAATTGTTACTTCTGTTTTCCTGCATTAAATCGGGGTTACTTCCTACCATGTTTTTGACCGTGTTAATGGCCTCGACCATTTCTGCATTTTCGGGGGAATTTCGTCCACTAGAATACCTTTCTCCCTGTCTTGGTGACCTCGGTCTAAACTCACTATCTCCGTTTGTCCAATACCCATCATTTGAATTTCTACTATGTCCAAAATAACGTCCCCGTCTACCTCGATCAAATCTATTTGTATTCATATAATTCACCCTTATATTTCTTCCCCTTAGATTACCATTTCTATTTTGGTGATGCCCTTCCTGGTTATATCTACCTTGATTTTCCCACCGGAATGATTCCATCCTTGGTACTGGTCCTTTATATCTTTCCCTAATCTCACTTCTATTCTGATAATACTGTGCCCCTTGCCCGAAAGAATTGACAGTTTCTTTTCCTTCATATGTATTTCCAAATGCGTGTTTTGGCTTATTGACTTCTAAGGCTGATAATAATTCTATCATAGCTGCAATGCTATCGGGTCGGGCTATGATTAGGTAATGTTGAAGTGTTTCCGGAAAATGTGGAGTAACTATATTTATTAGATCTTTTTCATCCAAGGGAGGGTCCAACATCTTCGATTTTCTCGCTATTCTCATAAAATAGTTGACCATCGATTCCTCCGATCTAGGATTAAATTTTCCATTGCTTAATTCAACTCTAATATTAGCCTGCCTACTAGCTCCCCAATATCTGGTTAAAAAGATGTTTCTAAAGGTCCTGTAATCATTATTGTTACCCATAGAAAGGCCTAGCCAATTAGCAGCATTACCCTTTAGACATTTTCTTACTATCACCATCTTGTACTCCTCTGGTATACGTTTCACCGTGAAGTACTCTTGTAACCCTTCTAAAAAGGCTTTAGGATCATCTGAATCTTCATTTTCAAAAACTGGAGGTGTCATTTCATTTAAGACATGGTTAGGCCAATGTAAATTTGAATTGTCACCTATCCCTGAGCTATTTCCGAGATCAGAATGGGAATTACTGTTACCCCTATTTTGCATCGAAATGTCAGCTGATACACCTGGTATTGCCTCGTTTCTTGCAACTTCATTACTAAGATTGTTGTGATTACATGCATTTTCATTTAATTTCAAATTTTCTAAGGCCTCTTTTACCTGAGTAATTTCTGTCACTACTCCTTTTATTTGGTCTGTAACATCCTCCAAATTTCTAGCCTGCCTTTCACTTTCTACATCAGATCTTTCCATTCTAACTTTACACCCCTGTAACTCTTCTCTAATTTCTTCCCTGTCTTTATCTAACCTTTGTACTACCTCTTCCCTTTGTTTGTCTAAACTATATGTTACTCTTTCCCTTTCTTTATCTAATTTTTCACTCACTTGTTGACCTAATTTCTTTTCAGAATTCTTTACTTCTTGCCTTATTGTCTCTAATTCTCCCTTAACCTGTTCTACCTGTTCTCTATTTTCTTTTACTTCACTACTAACTTTATTAATTTCCTCCCTAACTTCTTCCCTAAAGGTTTCTAAAGCTCTCTTCTGATTTTCCAATTGCATTCCCAATTCCTGTTGTCCCTTCTCTAATTTCTGTCCTAACTCTATACTAGTTTCATCTATCTTCTGACTTAACTCTGTACTCATCTTTTGACTTAACTCTGTGCTCATCTCTTTCACTGTTCTTAATTCTTTACTAGTTTCATCTATTATCTTTTGACTTAACTCTGTTCTTAATTCTTTACTATTTTCATCTATCTTTTGACTTAACTCTGTACTCATCTTTTTCATTATCGTTTGAAACATATTCTCTATTTCTGACATAAATGCTGGCCTTTCTGAATTACTACTAAACATTTCTGTACTACCTCTAGGTGTTTCTCTAACGTTCTGATCTTCTAATTCTTGGTATATTCTGCTACCAATTACATTCCGATTAAATTCTTCCATCCTACTTATACTTTCCTGAATTTCCTGACTATCAAAACCTCTAAACTCACTATCACTGTCTTCCATTTCTAAGCTATTTATATGTGTTTTTCTACTCACCAAAATTTTCAATATTTTCACTATTTCACTTTAACTGCACTTAAACTTGTTCACTACACGTTTCACAGATGTTGACGCGCTGGGCACCTTCTTGTCTGCTGGTTCGATGCTGGCTCGGTCGTCTTGGGGTTTGGTCCATTCTTTCGAAGCCACACGTTGGGAAGCCAATTTGAAGCTGTAATATTGCTTCCTAGTTATTACCTCGCCATTTGAAGCTGAAGTCGTTGATGATGTGGTTCGGTGTGTTGTCTCCGGCTAGCTGAGCATAATCTCTTTATCTCGGGTTTGCATGAGTGTAAAGGACAACCCAAGAACAACTTTGCACATCAATTTATTTTATATAAAATATTTTCGGGAGATATGCCGATTCTATATGTGTATCTGTAGAAGCATCGCAATCACATCTGCGCCGCACGAACTGCACGAACTCCCGTACTGTTCTCTGGTTGAGTACTGACTAGACGCTTCTCTCTTACCCACGCCAAGAAGACCGTTCGCTTCCAATTTGAATGTCATGACGTCATCCAAGAAAGCCTCGTATCCAAAATGTTATTTCCTTTTCCCGCAATTTAGAAATGTCCCTTTCTATTATAACATGTTCTTTTATGAATTTTGAATATATAATTACCTTTTTAGGATTAAACGATGTTTACTTTATATTTTATTAAATATATCGCGCGACTTTTAAGGTTGGTAGAACTGACTTTCGAACGTGTATTTTAAACTATGTGGTATGACGTCATGACTCGTTAATTTCAAACCAATAATGCGTTTATACTACAAATTTAACGACTATCATTTACTCATATCTTGCTCACCTTACAACACTTCCTGCTATATTATCTATTTATGTTATTACTCAATATTTATCGCAAATCTCATGTCCGGCAATTAAATTAAAACGTATCTTTTTCAAAAGCCCATTCGATCGGAAATCTAAATTTCGGTATCAACATTCATATTTAAAAACATCTTTCGTGGGTGTGACTCCGTGTTCATGAAATTTCTTCTTGCCCAAACTACCGTTCAAATGGAAGAATGAATGTTCTTTTATTTTCTCAAAAATGGGGATTTTGATTAAAATGCCATATATTTAAAATGTTGACCCCACAAACAAAATGTATATCTTAAATTTCCTTGAAAACTTTACTCTTAGTGGATTGTATGTAACTGAAAACCACAAGACTGGGGCAAAAAATAATTATAGAAAAACTAGATATCTACAAAAATAAATACGCAAATCTGAAATATGTTTCTATTTTCACAGTACTAACAGTCCTTTTTGAATATTTTATGCTGCATGTTCGCATTTTCTCAAGTGTAAATAAATGTTTAAAGTTTTGCAATGCTGTTTTTTCTTCTCACAGAAGCTTGATGACAAAAACAACTTAAATCAATTAGTGTCTATTCTACATTTTGTATCTAGGGTGTAGTAGTTGTAGCGCAGGTAGTAGTTTTTGTGGTAGTGGCAGTATTAATAATAATAGCAGCAGTATTTTAGTATTTTTTATCATTAATGCTGTGATTGGGAATATTGGTTTTATATATGTGAAAACCACAAAATTAGTTACACCTCTTATTTCTGCGCTAACTTACATATGATACATACTTGCCATAAAACATGTTTGTGAAAGTACAAGAATTTTGTTTCAATATAAAAAAATAAATGCTTCAATCCAATTTATATCGGCACTAGAATCAATGCACTAATATGCATCTCCTGACCCAATTGAGCCTGTACGCTGTAAAATGTGATTGTGCATGTACTGATAAATGACACAGAATCTCCATTCGTATGCCCCAAACTTACCTGCTACTGACAAAGAGAGCTGTCAGTCTTTTGTCCCTAACATCTTGGAAAGTTGTGACTGTAGTAGTGATGTGAGAATTATGGCAGAGGAAACAACTAAAAACATTAAAGCTGAAATTAGAAGGAAGTTCAAAGAAAAATCCTTAATTCTGATACAAAATAATTCCAAAAGTACGGTGTGGAACAATTTCATGCTTGTGGTGAGCCCAGGAACACAGAAATCTGTAGGATATATGTGGTGTAGATTTTGTCAGTTGCTCCTTTCTCATTCTTCAAGCAGTTCAGGAATGATAAGGGCTGTGGATGAAGCACTCTGAAGTGGTTTATAACAAAAATAAAGACATAGGGCCTCCAACAAGTGTCAAGAGTCTTGTAGAAAAACCTGTAGATATGGTGGGATGGATTTATAACCTTTCAGTGTCTGTTCTAAGCCGGTTTAAAATGTGTACATGCAGGAAGCTGTAAACATTGTAGTGACTTTGGAAAGGTTGGTGCAACTTCTAAATTGCTGCATACAATAATAGGAACATAAGGAAAAACGTAGATGAAATCTCTGCTGCTGTTATTCCAACTTGGATAGAATCGATGAAAAAAACCTATGTGTGCCTTGGGTGATATAAGTGCACTGATAACTACAAAAAGAAACATGTTCTAACCATTACCTCACATTCCTTAAATGAAGGATGGAATATAGATAAATATGTTATCAAGACGGAATTTGCAGACATGTTAAAATGTGGAGGAAACATAAGTTTGAAATGCAGAGCAGAATGTGTGACTTCGGTATTCAGAAGGAATATTTGCAGCAGTTTGTGTTTGTTAGTGACCAGGGAGGAAAATAAAGAAGGCTCTTCAAAATTAATTGCACATTCCTTGCTTTGATCACTGCTTAAATGCTGCACTTGCACATATTTTCGATGAAGCCAAGTTTTACAACCTGAAGTCCCAGAAGTTCTGTCTTCAAGCAGCCAGAAGAGTGGTAGCATATTTGAAAAGGTCCAGAAGTTATTCAGCTAAACTTAAATGGGCACTCCATTAAGAAGTAGTGATGCATTGGAACACTGTGGTCTTGATGTTGCAATCAATCTAGTATCAAATTGCGGGGATAAATGAGTTACTAGAATCAAGGGAAAGGTCATATTTTCTAAAAACTTACAACGATGGCGTTGTAAATGAACTTCACATTTTTTTGTGATTACTTAAGGAAGCTAGTTAAGATTTGCAGCGCAATAAGCACACCTGATACTGTGGTATAAACACATTGGAACATTGTGATTATGAATGAGCCTGCACTGAAACTGAAATTATGGCAAAGATGAAAGAAAGAGCCAGGTTTTACATTACAAAGATGTGTAAATTAAAATTGCATTTTTTGTTTTAATACTTTTAGCTTTCTTGTCGCCATCTCAAGAAATTATCAAAAGAACAAAAATCTAGGGCGTAATTATGATGAGGATTGATGACTATGTTCAGAAGTCACCTTAGTGGATAAAGTAGATCATGATGATGAATTGCCTGAAAATAGCATTCCAACAAAACAAGCTAAGTTGAACAGGAGCTTAATTCTTGCTGCAAGTGTGGCGAGCGAATGCAATTTCAGTAGAGCAGGTTATCTTCTGGAAAGCAGAAGATTCTGTCTTGACTCTGAACATGTAAATTATCTTTTGTTTAATCATAACAAAATAGCTAACAGCTAGAAATAGAACAGTTTTGTCCCAAAATAAATCTGAGTAAAAAGCCAGCTAAATTCCAGAATGTGCATTTTCAGTGTAAAGCATTTATTTGTTCATTTATTTCAAATTATTGAGCTGTAATTGAACCTGTTCTTTTGGTTATCCTTCTTGATTTTTCAGGTTTTACACATTAAAGAAGAGTGCGAGATCATTTATTATGCTCAGAAATACAACATTTATGATTACAAATGTAGTTTAATTATAAGAGTGATACATGTTGGAGAGTTTATTTTATTTATAATTAACTTAAAATATCTCCCTGTTGTAATAAATTTCACAAAAAAAGTATTGATTTTTGTTCTGTAAAATCCTTCTATAATAATTGTTATTACCAGACAGTGAAACTTGAACACCAATGAAACAGGTTTGGTGTAACCATACCATAGGTTGTCAGTGCAGAGGGTGAGTGCAGAAAGTCAAACCAAATCATTATGAATGTGACAACACTCAATGTAGTACCCTACTGTTCATGTTTCAAAATGTTTAAAAAGTAAGGTCAAACATTTTCATGGTGCACTTGATTTGGTTGAATATTTTGTTCATCCAGAGAAATAATTTATATGTATAAATAAATTGATGAATAATAAACACTTCTTACACTTAAAATTATTTATGTATATTTTCAAATCAAAATATTTGCTTCCATTTTATGTGACACATTTACAACACATGTTCATATATCTATAGTACTCCTAACGAAATACCAGATGTTCATTGTGAAATACATGTTCATTGACCCAAGCGTACCAATAAAGGTATGTTTATTCTTCATTATATGCTGTTATGGTTGCAGAATTAGCATCAAGGTGTGCTATAATATATTTTCTAAAAGTGCTAAAAGTGCATCACCTGTGGTTTTCTTTTAAACACTGTCTGTATTGCAAGAATGGTTACTCAAGATCACATAATGTGATGGAGAACAAAGCATCCATACTTAATGTGCACTTCATGTACTTTGTTATTCTCAAGTGGACTGTTTTCCTTCAACAGATTCCTAATTGCACGTGATTTGGCATATCCATGATTTTTATGCATTTTCTCAAACAGCAAAGGTAGTTTGTGGCTGGCTCTGTGGCACAGTTGGTAGAGCACCTGTCTGCTGTGCTAGGGGTCCCGGGTTCGATTCCCGGCAGGGGGGTAGGAATTTTTCTCCAGCCAGGATTATTCCTCATCCTTCCCTGGGTCTGGAAGTGTGAAAGTGTGAATGTGTGTGTGAATTCGAAGTATAAAACCCCCAAAGATCGAAAAACCCAACGTAAACGTGTAACATCATTTGTCAATAGGCAAGGCTGCCGATATGACCTATGCAGTTAAAGGCGAATATGGAAATGGAACCAAAAAAGAAAAGGTAGTTTGCTTCCAGCAATGACACATGTTTTAATACTATCTGTAAGACATATGTCTGGAGTACTGGTGCAGAGGTTGGCAGCGAATGGCTCTGCAACTATCAAGATTACCTGCACTGCTATTCCAGGACAACTTCGGCAGTTTCCATCAGTGCTCCTTTAATCACGTCCAGTGTTGGACTTAGAAATAATTGTCGTGGTACGTAAAGTAAAGGATATTGTAATAGTATGTCCTTCTGATGAACTACAAACTACCTACAGTTGCATTGACAGATCAGAGAGCGGCTGCATTAGGGTTGCTTGCAAGTGGTCAAGACTTTACCGAAACTGCTCTGTTGTCTACTCGGCTTCACATGCCCAGCTTATGGTACGGCCACACTGCAAGACAAATTACCTGTCTCGACAAAGGGCGGTGTTGGGGGTTTATGAATGATGCTTTATCTGCGCACAGTATCATGTCAGTGTGAGTGTTGAGTGGAGCAGCTTGGATATCATGGCACTTTAAGAGCTACTCACATATGCGTGCTGTTGGAAAAGAAGTATTTGAAGGTTACAAGAAAAACAAATGCTATGGTGGGCATCCTATAAATCGGTAGCAGGGGATTTTTGGAGAATTCCATCATTTGTACCCACAGCTTCGGAGATTTCCAGACAAGTTTTTCAAGTACACAAGAATATGCTTACAAATGTTTGATTTTCTCCTGGAAAGACTTATCATTGACTGGAGAAACAACCAACTTCCAGAGAACTATTAGTCCCAAAGAGAGACTGATCATAACATGAGGTAAGACTGTTCTCTGCAGTCATATCCTCATTCTATACTATTGTACTTTTCTTCAAGACAAATTATGTTGATTTTTAATTAAAAGCAATCTATTGAGTTGTCATTATTACAATAAGTAAGAATGAGGCTTTATAGCTCTATAAAACTCATTTATCATTCTACCAGTGGCGGCTATTCAAGTGAAGCAGGTGAAGAGGTTTTCACCTGAATATAGCAGTATTCTATTTTTGTTAATGTTGGCATTATTACTGCCATTCTAACAGTTTAGTCACAAATATCAACTGCTAGCAGCCATAGCAGGGTCAGTGACCAACCCTTCTTTTGTTTGGAACCTACAGCCAGGCAGTCGGCAGGGAAAATTGGTGGGAGGGCACCCTCTGATCGGTCACAAGGACAAGTGCCGCAGTCAGGATTAGGAAAGAAACTGCTGCACTAAACAGCTTGGTTGCCATGGCAACATGACGTCACAAAACAATGTACTATGGGGAAATAACGTGGATGCATATGTTTCAGGCAAACAAGAAATATTTGCACTTGGGTAGAGGCACAGAACACGGTAGAGGGGATGGTTTCTGTTTTCGCGCGCTTAGAAGATAGTAGTCGTGTACCTCGAGGAAGAGCTGGTGGTAAACTTAAAACGTGGTGTTTTAGATAACTGTGAACGGTATAATTTGCGAGTTTGCTAGACTCCAGTGCTTTTAATATTTAAATTACGGAATATAAGTGCTTTGTTAAGAATCCAGTGAACGATATAGTTTGCAATTTGTTAGAAACCCCATTTTCCAGGTGGAAAGATGACAAGAAAGATGTTTTAAACTTTGGCCGGCCCACCAATATCATCGATATACACATTAAAAGAGAGGACAAGAAAGTAGGAAAGTCATATAACATTAAATTCAAAAGCTCTTGGTTCGATAATTATTCTTGGTTATGCAGTAGTCGCAGTTTGCAATTGCTATTCTGTTGGCCTTGTTTACTTTTTAGCAACAAAACTAACGTGTGGAACAAAGAGGGATTCACAGATTTCATTAATATAACCCGTTCCCTTCACAAGCACAATGATTCGGCTGAACATTTAAAATGTAAATTACAATTAAATACTTTTGAAAAAAACAGAAACACAATAGCTGACGCTCTTCAAGAAAACAGCAGACTTTTTCATGTGCGTTTCAATGAAAACGTGAGATTAAATAGGCTTTTTCTGCAGTTGATCATTAAAGCAGCATTGTATTTAGGTAAACAAGAGCTTGCATTCAGAGGTCATGATGAGAGTGCACTTTCGCTAAATCGGGGAAATTTCAAGGAGCTTGTGTCCGTATTAATCTCTGAAAGTCCATTAGAAATCCAAAACCACTATAGTAAAATCAAAAGTGTATTCAACAGTGATTCTAAATCTGTACAAAATGAGCTGATTGGATGTATTTCGGAATACTTACAGGGCCATATTAGAGCTGAAATTAATGCCTCAGATTTTTTTTCTGTTGAAGTTGACGACACTACAGATATTTGCCAACAGTCTCAGTGCTCTATCATTGTAAGGTATGTGAATACACAGAGCACATTGGTTGAACGATTTTTGGGATTTCATGATGTGAGTGCTGACAGGTCTGCAGAAACATTGTTCCTTTTACTGCATGGTATTCTTGCAAATTTTAATTATGAACGTAAATTAGTTGCACAATGTTACAATGGAGCGAGTGTTATGTCAGGACATTTGAATGGACTTCAAAAAAGAATCAAGAATAATGCTCCTCAAGCAATTTTTGTACATTGTTTGGCTCACCGTTTAAATTTGATTTTAAAACAAAGCTGTAGAGCCGTTTCTAAGTGTCGCATATTTTTTGCGAATGTTAGTGGTATTCCATCATTTTTTCATTGTTCGGCAAAACGGTCGTACGTGTTGGATTCCGTTTTGACCAAAAGAATACCAACATTAACTGAGACAAGGTGGAGTTCCAACTCAAAGGTCATCCATGTAATGGTTCACAATTGGCCAAAGCTGAAACGTGTGTTTGAAGTTTTAATAAACGATGTAGATTCAGATGACACAACAATCACATCTAGCGAAGGGTTTCTCAACAAAATGAACAATTTTCAGTTTACCATTCTGGCAGTAGTATTCAATGATATTTTCAGTTTAACGGACATTTTGCTTGACATCCTACAGAAAAAGTCTCTCGACATTAACTACTGTGTTATGAAAATTCAAAATACCAGCGACTTAATAAAAAGCAGATGCAATGAAGAATATTTCAGAACACTGTTTAACAAAGCGTCACAGCTCACCAGTCTGGGTACTGCAAGAGAATCAGCTGACAATTCTTTCCAGAATTCTAAGTTCATTTACTTTGAAATTCTTGACAACGTATTGATGTAAATAAGCGTTCGGTTTCAAGATTGTGAGAAATTGCAGTTCCTGTGTGTTGTCGACTCTTCAAAATTTCAAAATCATTCCGTGAATTTTCCTTCAAATGCTCTCTGCCAGTTGCAACAGTGTTACCCTCAATTATTCAGCAACCCACAATGCCTTAAAAATGAACTGTGCTTGTTTTACGCAGATCATTTGATCTATAAGGATTTTACACTCCAAGAAGTGCTGTGCTCATTGAAGAAAAATCGTGATGTGTTTGAGGAAACCTACAAACTTTTCTCCCTGGTTCTGACAATTCCCTCAACCAGTGCATCCGTTGAAAGAAGCTTTTCTTGTCTGAAGAGAATCAAGACTTGGTCAAGGAACATCACTTCACAAGAACGGCTTTCATCTTTGGCGATCATTTCCATTGAGAAGCGGCTACTAGCTGATCTTATGGAACGTCATCCCTTTTATGATGACATTATCAACAGATTTGCTGCTCTAAAAAATAGGAGGATCGACTTAGTTTTCAAGAAATAGGTGAGTCGGGCATGCTTATTTTATGTTACACTAATGCTGACAGACACTGTTTCTTTTGTGTACAATTCCATTGGATACAAAAATTTTGGTAAAAAATATTGGACCCTGGGACACCGGCTTTGCATTGTATTTTCAGCATGCTTAAGTGAACTTCTTCACCTAGTTTGTAAGGCACGAGCTGCCACTGCATTCTACTTAATTTATTTCAGAACATTTAATAAAACAAGAGACTGTTTATTTAACTTGTACAAGCTTTTCTTTCGCTCACAATCTCTAAAATGTCATTTATTATTTTTTATTTTGATTTTATATTATTCAAATTTTGAAAGTATAGATGCAAGTTTACTAAAAACTGAAAATTTGAACCATTGTTCTTTTCTGAACACTGTTGTTCCTGCATTAGACATTGTAGTTTCATTTCTTCCAGCTGTAACGTTTCTTCTTTAATCCCTTCAGCTTTTCTCTTACAAAGTCACGGCTGAGGCATTGTAACTTCCAATCTTGATGTAGTGGATGTTTCCGGGCAGACAGATGTCCCTGGTTCATCCTCGCATTCTAGCAATTCCTCCTGGTTGCTGGCATGTAAGTTGGCAGAAGTACTTCTGGGAGAAATGGCATATTTTAGTGAACATAATGGTTTCATAAAATGCCCGTGATGTTACCAAAGTTCAGGAGCCCCTGATTTATGCTTCTATACTTGTTTTTGTTGCTCCCTCCTAAACTTGTCTTTTAGGTTTTTCAATTTACTTTTTGCCACATGACCTGAGCATATAAGAGAGAAAAGTATTCAATAATCATGATATAGTTACTACTAATCATTTATTATTTGCATGGTCTAGTTGTCAGTGCACCAGACTCAGGATTTTTTCAGCCCCTGGAAAATGTCTGGAAGAAGCCTGCTAATTCCTTACCTACAGTTCAAAGAGTTATTAGCACCCACAGTTATAATTTAAGTCAATTGTCAGTCTGGGTGGCTCAGTTGGTTAGACGCTGGCCTAGTGATCCCATCCTAGACCTATGGTTTTTATGTGTGCTTAAAAACGACAGCGCCATGTCAGTAGATTTACTGGCATGTAAAAACTCCTGCGGGACAAAATTCCGGCACACTGGTGGCGCTGATGTGATACTGGTAGTTGACAGCGTCGTTAAACAACAAAATAATTTAATTTAATTTCAAGTCAAAGCCCCTGGTATGACCATAGAATTTAAAGAATTGAGAATGATAAAAATAAATAACTTCAATAAAGTAAAAGGTCTTGACTAATAATAGATGTGAAATACATTATTTTCTACTTTTCAGGTACTTAGCTAATGGATCACCATTTATGTCACTGGCATTTTCATTTGGGATTGGAAAATCAGTGTAATTGTTCATTAAACATGCCAGGCAATTTGGGAGGAGTTCGTTCAAGAGTTTATGCCTCAACCTACAGAGGAGCAAATCAAGAAGGTGGCTACCGATTATTATCAATGCTAGAATTTCCCAAATGATTTTGGGACAATTGATGATAAATACTTATCAAATAAAATTCCCTCCAAATTCAGGCTCTGGCTATTACAACTATCTGCATTACTTCTCCATTGTGCTTCAAGGAGTTGCTGATGCAAGCAAGAAATTTATGAGTCGAAGCATGAGGAAAGCAAAGTGACACATTTTCAGTGCATCTACTCTATTTAATTTGTTAGAAACAAATAAGTTTGTGCCTTCACACCAAACACTCCTAAATTCAAATATTGAACTACTGCTAACCTTAATTGGTGATGAGGCTTATCCTCTAAAACCATTTTTATTCAATGAAGTCCTATCTAGGAAGAAGGCTGACATCCAGATGAGAGAATTTCAACAAGCATTTGTTGCATGCTCGAAAATCTGTCAAATGTACTTATAGCATTCTCTATGAAAAATGGTGATTCCTCTCCAAAGATACAGAAACTGTTGTAGTCAAATCCAATCAGTTTATTAAGTATACCTGTGTTGTACACAATGTAATCCGTGAGTGAGATGGTGATAGTAACCTTCATTATTGAGAAGTGATACAACAGAGCATGAACGAGGAACCTGACCATGAAACAGAATTGAATCACAGGAACAATAGTTCCAGGGAACTTGCTAGAAATGTGCCAAATACTTCAGTGAATTGCAGAATATACCATAAAATAATTAAGTTTGCAGACAATGACAGAATAAAAAGTGTAAATGGAGTATTTGTAAACTGGTTTATAATATAAATTTATATATATCCACTTTCCAACTGCTTATGTAAAGCTCTATATGCCATTATTCTCAGACTAAAGCATAATATGACAATGGTTATATTGGACAGTTTTATTTGATGTCTAAAATTATCTACAATGGCTTGACAGTCCTACCAAGTGAATTTATAAACTATTTTCAGCAGAAAACATTTAATAGGGCCCCAATGTCATACCAATGTTTCTTCATCACTGCAGCATTTTTAAAATTCTTTTTGCGGTCATTTCACAAGAAATTTCTGGTCTGCACCTCCAAAATTGACACTTGATTTTCTTCTTTGGAGAGAACTCAGTCAATCATGATATAATACATGTCTAAGCGGCATATTAAGGATGCACATTAAGTGACAGGTAAGTGAAGGCCTGCACAGTCATTTCCCCTATAATTTGATGTGCCACTCTCACTGTGGCCAGATGAACCTACTCTCTATTAAGGCTAGAGGTTTCTTCCAGGCTTAAAAGCCGTGGTCTCCTGGACTTTTGAGGTCCAGACGTTTCGTCTGCACCTGCGGTGGACATCATCAGTGGCATAGTCTGAGTCTTCTCGGTGAAGGTTCAGTTACAAAAGAATCATTTATGACTGGAGGTGCCGTATTTATATGTGGGCCACTCACAGGGGATTGGCCGGGCTTGAGCGGGAGGTGTGAGTTAGATGGGTGGGACTTCTCCGTTCTGATTGCTGATTGGTTTACATGATTTCTCTGCATTAGTGCTTCTTTTTTATGTTCAAGTATCAGATGGCAGGTTTTGTTCAATTTTAGAGTTTCTTCCTTCCTGTTAAAATTATTGGGGTGTTTGTAAATTTCTATGGCTTCAAATTGTAGTCTGGCATGGTAGTATGGCATAGATGAAAGAACAGTAGCCCGGAAGAAATCTCTAGCCTTAATTCTAACTCCGGCCGTGAAAGCTTCCGACTACTCACTACTCTCTATTGTTTGCAATTTCCACTCAACATGCCACACATTTCGATGCTCACAATATGGCCTACCTTAACCTGTCTTGGCTACCATATATAAGTGAAGGTAGCCCTGTGAGTCATGGTCGGTTGTTTTTATAACACAGTCCCCTATAATACATAGATCTTATTTCTTGAATATATTGTTTGCTAATGCTGGATTTCTGACAATGAAGTCATTAATTCTCTTGCGCTCCAATATTTTTTACTGATGGATGGGGCGCTAGAAGTGGCCGGGCATATTTGAAGATGGTCTTAGTCCATTTCCTCTTGCAGATCACATAGAGGACAGAGTGGTGAAGAATATATCTCAATTCTGTTTAAATGTTTTGCCAGACAATCGTGTCCTGTAATAAACCTGAAGGTTGCAACTGCGGTTTTTCAAGGATACTCAGGAATTACGGTTTGAATGTTTGGTAGTTCCCATCTTTTATTCTTTGATTTTTCATAGCAATATTTTGCAATAATTTTTTTAAATTCAGAGTTGACTAATCTTTTAGCTGCATAAAATGGTAGATTAACCATAGATTTTTGTGCACTGCTGGTACCCTTTTTTGCAAGAAAATCAGCTTTCTCATTACCACTCAGTCCACAGTGAGCTGGTATCCATTGGAAGTCTAGGTGTTTTTGAAGTGCTGTTAGATGGGTAAGGATTTTCCAACATTCTATAATTGTTTGGTTTTTTGGTGACAACTTGGAAGTAATTGCTATAATTGCTGCCCTGGAATCTGAGAGAATAACTGCTTGCTGAAAATGTGAAATTCTGTACAAAAGATTTTGTAGGGCCATTGGAATTGCTTCAATTTCTCCATCAAAGTTAGTAGTTCCATAACTTAAAGATTTGTAATAGGAAAAGGGGTGACATGTGATTCCAGCCCTTGCTCCATCTTGGTTTGATATCAATGATCCATCAGTATAAATATGGAGCCATTCGTGTTCTGGAAATTTAGTAAGGATTGTCTCTAATGCCATTAATTTTAGAACACTAGTTGGAGTACCACTTTCCTTAACTTCTTCTGTCAGCTGTAAATAACGTGATGTCTAATGTTTGTGTCGGATTGACTTTAGATATGAAGTTTTCCTTTGAATTAGGAAGGTATATATTCTTCTTGATGTCTTGAATTTTGGAAAGAAAGCTCTCCTGAGTCTTTAGTGTATGTGTAAAATTTCTCTTGTTCCATGTATTGAATGGAAGTCTGATCAACTTTTCATGTTGAGTAAGAGCTGCTTTTTCTATTTCATATTCAATGGGGTATTGTTTGGATAGTATTTCCATAGCTGGTATTGGTGTGGTTTTGATAGCACCTGTAATTAGTCTCAGACTTTGGTTTTGAAAGATTTGAATTCTTTTTTGTATTTGCTGTTATAAGAACTTCACTTCAGTAAGTAAATAATGGCTTTATATATACATTGTGTTAAGAGTTGCTCTGGAACATCCCCATTTCATTCCTGTTAGACATTTTAACAGTGAAAGGCGCCTTTCTGCTCTTTGTATTACATTTTCTATTTGTTTGGTCCATGTATGTTTGGTATCAAATGTTGTTGTTGTTGTTTTCTAGTGCCTTGCATCTGGCAATGAAGCCATTAGCATTCGTGCTTTCCAATACTTTTGAACTGTAGTTTCTTCTGATCTTAATGCTTCACAGGTCTTCAAGTGTTCTTCATTCATTTCTGCTGGATCGTTACACAGGACACATATTGGTGAGGCTGAGATACCCATTCTGTAGAGATGACCTGCCAAGCAGTCATGACTTGTCAATAGTCGGAAGGCTGCAATAGCTGTTTTCCTTGGTCTCTGGGGGATTATATCTGGATTGGAAAGTAGTGTAATCCATTTTTTATCTTTGGCATTTGTTTCTATTTCTTGTAGATATGAATGACAAAAATTTTTAATGATCAAGCGTGGTATCAAATGTAACTCCTAAATACTTTGCTTCCTTTGTTTCTGGTAATTGTTGACCCTCAAAATTTAGTTTTATTTTTAGTGGGTTTTTTTCTTAGTGAAAAGATTTGGTAGTTTGATTTTGTTGTATTAACAGTCATTAAATTTTCTGTGGTCCACTTTTGTAGGTTGGTTAAGGATTGTTGCATGGTTTTTTCTGGTTCTGTACATTTGCTTCTTGGTTTTGAAGTCCACATTACTAAGTCAATGACGTCATGCAAATGGCTCCCATTGACATCACTTGCTTGTTGTGGGTGGTCATGGATGTTCCTCATAACAGGCTCTGAATCATTTGACATGGAATAGCACAAATTTCTTCTCTGATTGCCATTTTCAGTTCTATAGTGTGCAGTTGCTAGGAGAAGACCTCTTTAAGATAGTCTCAGAGAAAAGAATCTGGAGACTGTGCCAGGTACAGGATATCTCCATATCATGATGTTAGTTGGTTTGGGGAGAATTGGCACAGCACAGTCGTGGCTCAGGCCGTATTGTGCTGTAGCTCCATGTGTCTGAAAAAATGTTATATTGAGGTTTTAGTTCTTCTTAGATATGGAATGAACTGTTAAATGGTGTTTTGATACCGCTTAGTGTTGACTGTCTTTGCACATCTGTGATTGTTCTCAAAAGAAATATGGCCCCAAAATGCTGATTGAAACTCCAGTAGTGCACCAGTTGATGACTTTTACAATATGCAGAGGTTTTTCAATTAGAGGTCATGGGTTCATATCTTTATAGTAATGGAGATTTTGTTTATTAACATATCTGTTTAGATGGAAGCTTGCTTTGTCTGATGTCACCAAAGAAGAAAGCATTGTCCCATCCTGCTATAACATTCCTCTTAAAATAGTGCAAAATTGCAACCTACTTTAGGTTTCTACCTCCCTCACTCTTAAGATGCTTGCAGTTTAAAAAAGGGAGCTTCAAATCCATCTTAACAGTTATTCTATACATGGATGTGCAGGATAATGAGTACCCTTTCATGTCAACAAACCCATTGGTTCAGACTTTGCTGCAAAAATGGACAGGCTTGCTGTGTATTTTCAGGTGTGCAAACAAGTTTTTAAGGGTCAATATGTTTAATTTTGACAACTGAACCTGCTCTCCTTCACTATTTTGCCCATCTGGATATCATACCCCCTATTTGGAACATAAAAATGGGCTTCTCCAAGCCATTGTTTATAATGTACTATAACAATGCTAGTATTTATTTTTTTTTTTTTTAAATTTAAGATATTCTTCCACAGCATGAATTCTAGTCTCCACTGACTAAATGATCCATGGGAAAATAAATTGCAATTATTATGTGTGCTTCATGTTTGGAGGGGAGAGGATGATGCTGCCATGCATTGTTGTAAGCAGAGTAGGCAATAACAAATGTACTGTTTCTCATGGCCAACCCTGTAGAAAGGCGGTGCCGTGGCCGAGCGGTTAGTGCGCTCGCCTACCACCTAGGTGGCTCGGGTTCGATCCCAGGGACCCGCATGTGGTATTTGTGGTGGACGAAGCGGCGTCAGGGCGGGTTTTCTCCGGGTGCTCCAGTTTCCCCCGCCATCTCATTCCATGTGCCATCAGTGTCACCGCCTGCGGTGCCGTAGTAGTAAAAGCGGGCGTTAAACACTACAACACCTGTAGAAAGTAAGTGTATGTCTTTCAACAGAGATATAAAATCATCGAAAATATGTTCTGCTGTGTATTCCAATATGATGCAGTTTATTTATACATCCAAAATAGCTAATAGTAATGCTATTAAATATGTATGAAACATTATTAAAGGAACAACATTTATTCAAAAGCAGTTCTTCTAAATAAATATTGTATGTTAACATTTTGATACATTTTCATTACACATGACAAAAAATCCAAACTTCGGGTCACTTGTGACTTGGGTTAATATTTATCATTTTTGATCAAATTTCATATGGATTGTTTTTAGGCATATTGGAACAGATTCAGAGAATGCCATTGCAAAGTTTCGTAAAAATAAATTATGCTCAATATAAGATGGCCACTGTAATATAAATAAATTAAGTATGTGGCTACAGGAGAAAGGGCTTTTTTGTTATAATAATTAAAAGTGGATTGTATGAGATAATGTTATATTATATTCAAGATGCTCTCGGGCTTCGAGCCAGGTGTAATGATGAAGAGACATCGACGTTTCGGGAGTGTACATCTCTCCCATGTTCAGGATGAAGAATGAATAGCAAGAGTGAAGGCACCAGTATATGTACTGTCAGCCAGTACGTACCGAGTAGAAAACACCCGGTCTAGTGCGGAGGTGGTTCACCGCTCCGTTGGAATCTGTGTTTTCTGAGTTATATTAAATTATATAATAAGGATCAGAGTTTAAGTTTAAAGTTTAGTATGGAACTTGAAAGCTAAAAGAAATAAGAAGGTACCTGGAGTAGCGTATATGTAAAATAAATGTTATACCTACAGAATAATGACCACCCTACTCTGTACCTCAGGATCAAGTGCATCTTTGCTACACTTTGGATAGAAATGCTAAACACAATTTGCACTGTCTGCTGGAGTGTGTAGAACCGTAACTTATTTAAAGTTGTATTAAGATCTCACAACCCACTAAAACAGCTTATTAAGTTGTTAAAGGGTAATGTGTTCATAAATAGGAACAAGGGAAATCCAAATAGGATATGTGGATGTATTCAAATGAATATTAAACTGAGAAATGGCAAGTATAGCTTGCCTTTATTGTAAAGCACTTCAGCATTACAAAATTGTGCTTAACGTTCACCTTGTAAAAGCAAAATCAACTCACTGCCACATCAACTTTTTACATAAGATGCAACTCTCCAAAAATGTCCTACCTTCTACTATCAAGTCAAAGTTTTTTCCATTTTATTTATTCCGAAATTCCTGCCATGCTGAATAATGTTATTAAGAAAATCTCCACACGTACCATACACCAAAATATGTGAAAGTTTTTTGTACCCGAACAATGTTGAATGTAGATTTAGAATGAGAGGTATGGCGTATCCTAAAGCACAGTGCCTCCCTGAAGGGTCACCCCATTTGTTTAGTGCTCAGTCGAACATCCTTTGATGAAATCGCAATTCAGAAGGTATAACCTAACTCTTGTCTCAGGCCTGGTTGTCTGGGCATTGAAATTTGGGCGATGTGCATGCGCCACTCATTTGGGCAGTTATGGGAGGGTGCCCAAATTGGTGTTTGACTATGAGAACTCCATCTGTCTTCGACACCTTGTAGTACAGGGGAAGACAGCTAACGCTGCTGTGACGTCAGCCACTGAGCACACATGCTCCCAGAGCAAGCCAGTTGAACGTGTGACGTCACAGCGGGCAAGGGGAAATGGAATACGGGACATCGTAATCTTAATGCTGACTGTTTCAATTACGGAATAGTCACAGATTATAAATAATTACATTTCGGCTTTATGCCACACACACACACACAAACACACACACACACACACACGCACGCACACACACACACACACACACATTCTAGTTTATGTGAACAGTCATGTTATAACGCAAATAGAACAGAAATTATAACTATTTTGCCTGAGCAAGAGGAGAGCTATACAGAACAATTAGGTGGACATTTTCCGACATTTGTCGTTTCGCTTTTCTTTAACTAGTTTGTCAGTGTTAGGGCGTAATGTACGGCACATTTGTAACCGAAGACTGCATGTTAGATTGTGATCTGACAATATGCTTCGGGATTTTGACTTAGAAAGGTTCATAACCGAAAAGAATTGTTCGCACACAAACGTAGAACCAAACATACATAATACCCGTGCATATAACCTCAGAAATCTGGTTTGAGGAACATTCTTACAACATTTAGCCCAAGTCTTCCTTGTGTTTATATTTGTCCTTCAGCAAACCGTCGCACTGTAAATTTATCAATTCAATTTGCAATCTGCTAGAAACATTGTTAACATCCAATGAATACGGGGTCGCAAAGATCTGAAACGTAGTTGACAATGTTTCTATATCTTGAAGCCTGGTCTCAAACTGGTGTGTAACACGGGGAACTGAAGACATGCGCCGCTGATCTAGGCTGCATAGCAATACACTGCTCTCGCCTGACGTCACACGAACGTACAAGCTGGCTCTTCGTTTAAATACGTCACACGGCCCGAAGTTGTCTTCCCCTGTTGTAGTAGATGGCATGCTGATTCAATTTCAGGATTGATATGATCTTCTATGATAGTGGCGTAAAATATCTGGATCCAACGAAGATGATAATAGATGTAAATCTTCATTTTTAGATTGGGAGCTATATAACGGCTCAAATTAAATAATAGTATAGGTTTGGATGAATGTGGAAACACAAGCTTTCTCAAAAGTGGAACATTCTGCATTGATGCTGTCAGTCTGTGGTATATTCAAAGTATTAATTTATAGTATTCATAAACTCTTGAGAATTTCTGAAATTAACTTATTTCTTGCGAAATACCTTGTTTAAAAATGCTGTATAACAATACTATAATTATTACAAACATTAAACTTATACACTGTTGATGGATATAAAACTACTGTAACAGTAAACTGTAATAAAAGTCAGCTCTGTGCATTTGTAAAGGAAGTCTGCACCTGGCAGCGGAGCAGGTAGGACCTACCTGAGAGCTCGTCAGAACCGGTTCTTCGCCATGCCCAAGAAGAAACCTCGCAGCACAGCACCGGTTCCTGCCGTCAAAGTTCCAGCAACTACAGCCGATACCAGCGCCTCAAGCACACAGACCGCCAACCAACAAAGATCTCAACAGCAACTCCTGACGCATCTAGCAGCAGTACTGTGGATGCGGTGGTGGCAGCGCCGCTCCCGGTCTGTGCTACGGATCCACCGCCGACCACTTCCAGGCTATCGGACAACTCCGGCATCTCGCCTGCTTACAGTAGCAATGCTTCGACTACCTCACCATCGCAGTCAGCGCCCCCTGTGGCGCAATCGGGCCTCAGTGTGGTTATCTACGGAGTTCCCAGAGACCTGCCAACGCGTTACATTCTCGCCGCCGCACAGGACGAGTGGACCTCAGCAATGAAGGCCACGCGAATCATCACTCGCAGAGGGCCATCCAGCCTCATGCGACTAGTCTTCGCCGATTCACGCGACCGCAAAGTGCCTTACGCACGGGCCTGTCCCTGTTAGGGCGGTGCTTGCTCACTGAGGCGAGCCGAGCGGAACGCCAAGTACCCTGCCGCCGCTGCTGTGCCTACGGACACGAAGACACCCACTGCACCACCGCTCCTCGGTGCCACTACTGTGGCGCCACTACTGTGGCGCCCAGAACCTCACCAACGACTGCACATCACATGATCTTCGCAGACGACGCCGGTACTGTGCCTCCTACAGTGGCTTTGGCTACTTTACGGGACAAGCACAGTGCCTACTGTATCCCCGGCACGGACACACACACACAACAGCACATCCCAACGCAGCTTCACGGCCTGCACAAACGACAGCATCTTACACCGCAGCTCCACGGCCGTACACACGTGCGACCCCAACCACTACAGGAACACCACCAGTCGCCGCAGTCACAGTTAGATCTCCACAGACCGTAGCAGTCCCAGCACCCGTCGTCGCCGATAGCATCCTTCGAGACGCGGTTCAAGGCCTCCATTCAGAGGTTCTGAACATTGACTCTCGGCTGGAGGCTATCACAGAACACAACAACACGCCGGCAAACAACACCAACGTCACTGAGCTCCTACAGCGCCATGACCACGCCACAACCAACGCCTTAGCAGCAATCCAGACACACCTCACGGAGCTCATACAGATTCTCACCAAAACAAGCGAAGAACTCGCCCGACTACGCCAACACACTGAGACCATCTACCGCAACACACAGAAAATCCAAGACACCACAGCAATAGAGACTAGAGTCAACCAGATATTCGACTTCATCACACTCCCCAGATTTCCCATTGGTCCCCCAATGCCACACACAAACGTCCCAAGTCGTAGGTCAATGTCAGGGCATCCGCCATGATTTTAGACCTGCCTCCATGCACCACCCATTATAATATGCACCCACAATCATCCAGTTTGCTTTGGCGGAACCGGACCTCATGTCACCCCTTTTTAAAAAATAAATTGTATCACCACAGAATAACTTTAGTATAGGAAAAAAAAAATTGTAAAAATAAATATTCATATGTAAAGCTGTGTTCCTTCTTAAAAATTTTGCTTTTCGCCACACTTACTGGATTTTGTAAAGCAATGATGGCATCAAGTATTTATATGAACTATTATCTAAGTATATGGTAAAAGATTTAATTTATTGTATTAAAAAAATGTCCAGGTCACGAAGGCCGTATAACTGGCCGGAAGGGCTCGGGGCGCTGACCATGTCCCACCCTCCAGTACTGCACTTCACAAATGACGCCTGTAGTGGGCAGAGGTGGGGGACGCAGCAGCTGTGCAGCAAGCCAAGGCCCTTCATGGGCTTTAGCGCTAGGGGATTAGTTATTAAAAAATGCAGAGTGTGTACTGTACTGTTCTTTTAGTCCCTTCCAAAGTACTTTTAATATTTTCAGTGATTATCCTTTGATGTCATTGATCCATGACCAAAAACACCAACATTTTCAAAATAGTAAGGTTTTGTCAGCCTGAATAGCC
The DNA here is from genome assembly GCA_030765045.1 of Tenodera sinensis. Taxonomy (NCBI): domain Eukaryota; kingdom Metazoa; phylum Arthropoda; class Insecta; order Mantodea; family Mantidae; genus Tenodera; species Tenodera sinensis. The sequence continues at coordinate 167,275,431 of CM060964.1, forward strand.
AACCATTGTATGTATGAAAGCAAGCAGGCTATCCTCTATCCAATATGTATTATCTATCTTTAATTCTGTATCAATCTATGTGTTTATTTCTGGAAATATGTCTTCAGAACAAAAAGACTAATTTCTAGGAAACTTGATGTCCTCTACTCTAACTAGATTATCTAGCAATGTGAATAGTGGAGAAAACTGTACGAGGGTCGTTCAATAAGTTATTAAACTCACCTTATTATTTTTCAATGTAGTCCCCCTTTACTGTAATGCGCTTAGTCCACTTTGTCTGTGGTGATTGAATACCCTCAGAAGAAAGTTAAACATCTTGGGTATCAAAATACCCTGTACAGCTGCCTTGACTGCATTGTCATCAGGAAATCGTCACCCATGCAGACATTTTTAAAGTTTTCCTATCAGAAGTTAGTCACTAGGAGCCAGGTCTGGACTGTACGGTGGATGGTTAAGCTATATAGCAGCCTGCGATATGCATGATTTGTGTGTGGGTATATTGTCATGAAGCAGCAGAACACCAGCCGACAACTCTCCATGGTGTTTGATATTCTCAGTAAAGTCATCACTGTGGAAGCATAGGTGTTCCAATAATGGTTGTCTTGCATGGCATGAATTCCAACCTTAGAACACCTGTTGAGTCCCAAAAAACTGTTTCTATGATCTTTCTGGCTAATGTTGCACACAAAATTCCTTGGGGGTAGGACACCCCTTGTGTTTCCATTGTATGGACTCCTGTTTGGTCTCTGGATCTTGATGATGGACTCATGTTTCATCCCCTGTAACAATTCTTGAGAAGAAGTTTTCTGTGCTTGTTCTAAACATGTCTAAATTCTCTTCACTAAATTGCTAGCAGCATGCTTCCTGCTCAGGTGTCAACATTCTTGGCACACATCAGGAACTGAGCTTTGACATCATCAAGACTGTACAGATAATGCTGAAAACTGTGCCAGCTGAAATGCCCAGTTCATGAGCTATAACATTGACTTTAGCACAATCTTCCAAAATCATGGCCTCCACTTTTTGGCACATTTCCTTTGAAGATGCTTCCACTAGCCAAACTGAATGAGGATCACCTTCAATCGATTCCCTGCCCCACTTAAATTGCTTGGACCAAAACTTCACTTGGTTGTAGGACAGTGAAGCATCACCATATATAGCATTCATCCTTTCATGGATGCTTTCAGACTTCTTCCCTTCCTTTGTGAGGAACTTCACAGAACAAAGTGCCAAATCCCTCATGTGCGTTGTAGACCTGCATGCCACTGCACTTGTCACCCTCTCACTGCCAATACTTACCACAGACTGATTTGTAAATGGGTCTGTGACGTGTTAAAACATGTCCTAACCTGCATGTGCAAGATGCCACCTGATGTAGCAATATAAGATACTGGGGCAGATAAATTTTTGAACGCCTCTCATAGTTGGCTCATATTTTTAAATTTGGAAGAATATTTTTGTTCTTGAAGTGATCATGGGCTAAAGGAAAAAAGAACAGTTGGACAGGAACATATTTAAAATGTAATGATATATCAAATGCTCAATGTATTTTTAATCACTCCAGCTTCACCTAGAATATAATTCAGAAAGTGTGATACTATCAACCTAAGCTTATTGCTGCCCTTCCTCATATAGTTTGTACATTTATATAAATAATGATTTATCATATGAGCAGAGAGAAATGATGAGGCAACTAATTGAATCAAGAAGACACGAGTATAATCAAGGGAAAAGGGCTTACATCTGTAACTTCACACTGTGGATAGATGATTGAGCAGAAATGGAAGCAATCAGGAACAAGGACAACGTGGTGAAGAGATGGAGTGCGTCAAATTTTGAGGTGCCAGAAGTGAATACAACAGCAAAAATCATCACAGTACACAGAGTAGACAAAGAAGCGGATGACCAGCCAAAGCAAGGGAAGTCAGCTAAAGAGAGGGAGGCTAGGAGAGAAGAGGAGGGCAGGAGAAAAACAAATGTGGTGCAGTGAGGGAAGGGAAAAATTGGGTCAGTGAAGCAGCAGTAGGAGAATTAAGGGGATGATCAAAGCGGCCTGGGTTTGATCCCAGGCAACCGCATGTGGGATTCGTGGTAGACGAAGCGCCGCTGGGGCAGGTTTCCTCTGGGTTCTCCAGTTTCCCCTGCCATCTCATTCCACCAGTGCTCCATCTTCATTCCATGTAGCCGCCTGTAGTGCCGTATGTAGTAAAAGCGGGCTTTAAACACTAAGGGGGGGGGGGGAATTCCTAAGGTAACACATGAATGAATTGCAAGTGATGTTGAAAAGTGGGATGTGGAGATTAGTATTTATGCACATGGAGGATACAGGAACAATTTATATGCTTAAGAGAGCAAAGCAAAAAGTGAATAGTAAACAGAAAAGGAAAGAAAATGATACACCATGACATGAAACTAGGCTTAGTAGGTGGTTAGAAAAACAGATTTTTTTTATAAAGTGTTTAATGCCTGCTTTTACTATATCCGGAAAAGTGAGCAAAGGAGGATGTAAACAAAAATGATAAAAGCAGATAGATCTGAAATATGGGGGGAAGTTAGAAGGGGAGTAGAAGAGAATGAAAAGGGTAAAATTAGAAAACATGGCTATTGGAGCAAACATTCAACACAGCAGAAAAAATAGTAAAACACAAACAACTATCACTTGTCCACGAAATGTTTAAATGTTAAGAGCAGCTGTTGGCTGCCCAATGACTATAAGGACTGGGATCCAAGTTCATGGGCAGCCAAAAATGTAACTTACGTAGTACTCAAGAAACCAATTTCATTTCATATAGTTTTTAGATGGCATTTCCTGGCTGGACATACCTACTGTATGATGAAATAATTTTCATATGGAAGTAAAAATTTGACATGCTGTATTTATTTTATATATAAACAACTTCTTCCCAAATGAAAGGTTTCATCAGCTTTCACGTGGCTTTTAAGATAAACAAAATTCATTTTTCACCATTTGACTCTGCAAAAATTTGCTGAAATATTCAAGATATACGGTATAAGTTTTGTACCAGTCAAGCATAACTCAGGCTAACACAAAGGACACAATTCCAACTGGAAAAGCTTCAGGCATTTATTAAATTGAATGTAATGATTCTGGAGAAATATACATTGGAAAAACATTCAGAAATGTGAGTACAAGGTTTAGAGAACCCATGAGAAATGCAAAATATAAATATACTGGTAAATAATTCGGCAGTTGCAGAGCATTTTTAGTCCACAGATCATTACTTGAGGAAAAACTTTCCATGTGAGACATACACAGAAAGTTTCCTGCATGAAAACAATGCCATCAGTATGTTCAAGCAGGAAATGCCATCCAAAAATCATAGGAAGAAGTCCAATAGTGATTGAAGGCTCATGTTGGAGATAAGTCTCCAAAACATGTCCCAATAACTTTTTGTTAAAGAATGAATCTGTGGTGATTAAAGTTCATTTTGAGTATTTAACATTGTAAAATATAAAAATTTAATTGTTTTCCTAAAAGTGAATTAAATATTGATGTATGTTAAAGATACTCAAGTTAGTCTTCATGCCCAATTTTGGTTTGTTTAGAGTTAATGGAGAACAAAGAAAACGTAATTTTCAGCATTTATTGATTTGTACAATTTCTTTTAAGGCCAATAAGCTATTTAACTGCTTCCTGGACACCATGGACTGTGCAATTTTCCGTGCTGCATCATATAAACAGAACTTGGCTCGGAAACCAGCATCTCTTTATGTTGGAGTTAATGGTTGGATAAGGCCAATTACTACGTTAACAGGACAAACACTGGCTTGGCTGATGAATCGTACAGTTAACTATACAGAAAAGGAATGTCATAGTGATCCACAAAATCAGGTAATGGTAAATTGAATTATACAGTGTCATAGTCTGATTTCACTGTATCTATGTAGAAATGACACTTTCACACCATATATCATGTTTTCCTATCAGTATGTTATATAATTACAAAGCCATACATTAACACATTTCTTTACATGTATAGATAATTATTTTTTGTTCGTTGAATTCGGTTTCTGTATGCTTAATTATCAATTTTTATGAAGGTGTCATATTTTGAATATTTTAGGACCTTACAGGCAAGTCTTTAAGGTTCTTCTCATATCCTATATAACATTCTACCTCATCACTATAGAGTTATTGCACAATGACAGAAATCGTGACACTGTGGGAATTAATGCTGATGTATACAATGAATCCCTCAGCTATGCAGTTGTATATGTTCTTGCACAACATCAGCAGTGATATGCATGTATTGGTTCAAGGGAAGCACATAGTTTATGGTACAGATGTAATCATATAGAAATATGTCAGTCAGAAGATCTTTTGATCATATATTAAATCATTTATGGTAATGGGCCCAAATTTCACCAGAATGCTCAGAACAAAGTGATGAAATAACAATATGTTCAGGAAACACACACATTTGGCAATCACATGACTACATCCAGCTGTAAAACTTTATTCTCTTCTGAACTTGATTTTTTTCAGTAATGCAATGATAGAATAACACAGGCTAAACCCTTGTTATTAATATACAACAGATGTGTTTATGTAAAACAGGAAAAGGAATGCAAATACACAAATACTAACCACATCTAAGTTACAAATGTAAGTATTTGAATCATTTATAGCAAACTCAGATACCAAGAAACTGCCTCCATTCACTGCTTGCTGCATACAGCTGGTGTGGGAATTAGAATAACCTTTCAGGTTTAAGCATAAAAAGCCATGGGCATAGGCCTATGAGAAAATGAGGGTAGTAGGGATTGTGTTTGGCAGGGTTGGATTTAAAGAATGTTGTGAGTGAGTTTACAGCTGAGGTAGTATCGGTGGGAACAGGTTGCTATTTTGTGGATCTAGTGAAAAGAATTCAGTAGTGCAGCACTCATACAGGACACACACAGAATTTCATCAGGAAGTGTGCAAATAAAGATCCTGCTGATAATAGATAATGTCCACTTTCTTAAGTGGAAAAATTTGGATAGTGAAGTACTGATCAGAGCTTTTCAGATTACTACCCATGTAATATTTATAAAGTTGCTCAAGCTTTCAGCCATTCTAGCCCTATGGCTTTCTTCAGGAAGTGATGAGCTGTTCCAAGCCAGGTAATATATATATATATACATACACACCTCAGTTGGAGGGTGACAGCTAAGTAATGTGGACCAATGGGAGGCCTGCGCTTTCTGATTGGCCCGACGACAGATATACTGCTGCTATGGATCCATTTTTACCTATTCGTGTCCAAGCTCTGCTAAGCTGTGGGCCTTCGTCTCTATTAAAATTATTTGGCTCTTAACTTAATTTCCATTGCCTCTTTTGCAAGTGTGTCGTAATATTGGTTAGTGCTGTATAATACTGCCACCTCATCATATAATATTCTATGGTCATTGTCGAGACTGTACTGTGCTACTGCTGATTCTTTTTGCTTGTGGTGGTAGTAGAGCCATAGAGCCAGAATGGCTGGAAGCTTGAGCAACTTTATAAATATTACACTGCTGGTAACCCAAGAATCTCTGATCAACAATCATCGCCATGAAAGCTTCAAATCTTACAATGAAGTATTATCTAAATTAAGAACTAAATAAGTCATTGTTGAACTTTACACTACTTGCTTAAAGTTAAGGGATGTGCTTGAAAGTAGGATTGCTTTCAAAGAAATTCACAGGGGACAACCAGAGGACAATAGCAGCACAATGACCAATGACAGGGTTAGATCATGTTTCAGTATCAGTCAGTGATTGAGTATAAAGCAATTCTGGTTTGGAAATGTGTCGTGTAACCGGGAACTGTTGAAAATCCTTTAAATGCATAACTCACTGGTTTTGAAGAAACGAAGTGCTCTCTATTGATCCATGTTGCAATACTCCACTGATTGCATCATCTGCATCACCATTAGCATTAATATAAGCATGATATCAGCCTGCAAGTTAGGAAAGTTTGGATATTGGCTGGCAGGTATCATGGTTCAATATTGGTTAATGTCAGCATATGAATATTTGACTCATTCCATTGTAAGTCGCACAAATTTAAGGACAATTGTACCTTCATGTCTCTAACTTCATTGATATTAAATTTAAACATTCAGTGAAGCAAAGAATGATACTTTTTTTTCTGTTAGTCTCTATTTGTAAAACTATCTTGGTAAAGCCTTCAAATTTGTGACTTTTGTGCACACTGTTCAACATAATTTTGAATATTTCTAACCTTATTTGGGAGAGAAATATGATCTTTGGGAAGGTTGAAGATAATTACGTAGTCCTACAAAAATGTAGATTGCAATTACAATAGTTACAGAGAAATTAAATAACCTGCCAAGTTCATGCAGTTGTCTAGTACAGTGTTTCACAACTGATGTGCAGTCTCAAGGTGAAAGGTGTGACGTGAATGTGTGCAATCAGTAGATTTTGAGTAAGAAGTTGCTTGTTATTTTTTTATGCCAACCAACTTACTGCTGGTGTTTTTAAACACACAAGCCGTGTGTGGACAATGTTTTAAGAGGTGGAATCGGGGATTTGAACCACGGATCTACCTCTTCACACGCTGCTGCTCTAACCACTAAGCTACCATGGCCAACTTGCCAGCATGACATTAAATTCCCCAACCGATTCTTACTTTCCTGGTAGACCACAAGGGAATCTCGCATCAGAGATAAGTAAACCAAGGGCTACTTACATAAAGTACCTACGATTGTAAGTTGGCCTTGGGATATTTATCTCTGATGTAATGTAACATAACCTCCAGGGTTACCCTGCAGACCTCAACATGTTCGCTGGGCTTCGGAGCATCACCTCATCCTGTCTGACTCACAGGACCCTCTACCAACGTGAATTGCTGCCTCATGACTATGGACAGGAATTATATGGTCTTATAATGCCTTTAATATGCATGCATTTATGCAGTGAAAACTTCCAAAATATGCTCATAAATATGCCCATGTAAAATATTCAAACATCATTAAGACAAAAAGATCAAGATTTAAGTCAGTTTTAAGAAATCTGAAAATTAAAACATTGCAAAAACCAAATGAATTAATTAATTTGGCAAAATTTACCATTTATATTAAAAGGCCAGAAAATATAAGATGTAAGAAAAAATAAAAACAGCATGAGTACTCACATTTAGTTCTGTCTCACCTTTTTTGTTGCAGTTTATGATCTCCAAATGTTTTACATTTTCCATTGTTAGCCGCCTCCATTCAAACGCTGAAGTACTAGAAAACACTTTTCACAACCAACAGTTTCCTCACATGCTCCACAATACAAAATTCTACCATCTGTAGTTATCAAATGTGTTTCAAACTCGCATTGATATCCTTGTAACCTACTTCTGTCTTTCACTTTAACTTTCGGCATGATTCTATGAAAACAAAAGCTTTATACAAGCTACACTCCACTGACCTCAAGTCTCAACTCACAAATGTTGAAATGAGGAATTGTGATTTGTGAACCTGCTGTCAAATTTCGGAAATGAACTTGTAAAACAAACTATAAAGTAACACTTGAATATTTTGAAATTCATTCCTTTAGTATGATACAATATATTATAAATCAAATGGAATTAAACAATTAAGTTAAAACTAAATTTATATTATATTTACAAACAGTTGAACATAATTCCGAGAACCCCTTAACACCCACCTTCATTTGTACTGCTAGAATGATGACACAAACCAAATAAGGCAGGGATTTCCCGATATGACGTAGCTAAATGCGTTCAGGCTTGAGTTGCAAGTTTCCATTAGTGTTGTCAACTATCAAGACCGATTCGTAATTGTATGTGCAGAAAATTCACAAGAAATAAATAAAAATGTTAAATTTTCTATGTAAAACAAGCAAGTATGCAGCATAATTTGAAAAATACAGAAATATGCACGCTAACAAAACGTGTAAAATATGTCATTATATGCACATTAAAATCTTGTCTAAATTGTTAGAAATTTAGTAATTCACTCACATGCCAATTGAGCATACTTTATGGCAACAAAGAAAAAATATGTATATAATTCCTGTCCCTGCTTATGACTCCTAAGGGGTCCATGCTCGGGACCACCTCCTCAGTCATCTTCGTGACGTACACCCACAGATTTGTAACGCTCCGCCCCAAGGTCTTCTCCACAGGCAAGGTGTCACCCAATGCCAGCACTCTTTTAGGGCTGATCTGGTTTCCTCGATGTCAAGCCCTCCACCATGTCAGATCACACCATGGTCTCGCTGCACCTGTGTCCACCAATATCTGGTACTGCCTTCCATGTATCCATCCCTTCGCGATAATGCTGTCATCCATAATCCTGCACAAAGTGTACAGCATCACTCTAGGGATTGGTGATGACAGCTCCTACATGCCCCTTTTCACGCCTGTACTTACTCATTTTTCATTAGTTGGTCAGCCAGGTGTGGATGGTCCCTCACTGGATGTCCTGACAAACCACACTCCCAACACATACTTTTGGGAGATTGTCGATGTCCTGGAGCTGTTCCACCCTCCCACATAAACCGAATACTCCGGATTTTCTACAGGAAGACAGTTGTTAACTTGACCGCCTCCATTGTTGGTGTGATCGCCAGTGCAGTGGTCCGTGTGATCATCAACGTGGTCATCTGCGTAATTGTCTGCGCATCGTGGATCGTCTGATATTCACAGAGTATTAGGCACTGATGTATCTCTGTGTCGCGCACCCCTTCGATGGAGTAGATAACTTCCTAATGCACATATCTGGCCGGGAGTTCACCAGAGCCTTATTCACTGGTTCTTCATTAACATGAGTGAACTCCTACAGCATCTCCCTTGGTTGTTGTAGCCTTGGCTTGAGCTGGCTCCAGCCAGACAGAGGCTGTTGTCCTCTTTTGTGGACCATCGGTTGCAGCCGGTGACGGTAACGAATTGTCTGCGGAAGACTTCAAGGGTCAACGTACCATTGTACTTGGATGGTTTGACACATGCACATGTTGTGTCACATCCTGGTGTCTCAACCTCCAAGTTTTCAGTTTCGCTGAGAATTTGTTCCACCTTAGCATTTCTTCCTTGATGGTAAGATGTTCCCCAACATCCTCTGATGCATTAACAAATTGGCCGACATTTTTCTCGGCTTCCTTCTTGCCAACAGATTACCTATAGAATTTTGTCAAATAAGTATACCCTCAACTCTGCTATCTCGTTTTTCATTTCATCTATTTTGGATAACATTTGCTTCATCAGTTCTTCCATCTTGCCGTGGTTTTGCCGCACTTCTGACATCAGTGAAACCATTTTCAGTTCTCAGTTATTTTATTTTCTTTACTTTCTTCCAACTATGGCCTCACTTACACAAACCATCTCAAATTACACTCATAAACTCTTTTTGCACATAATCTTTCGACGTGGCCTTTTCAAAACTCTGTTCTCACTACATCCCTGGCAATATCATGCCAAGGAGCATTCTCCTTTGGATGCTTTCTCCAAAGAGATTGCACTTGCGTCTCCTTTGTGTGGGTACCTGGACACGTAGGTCTGCAAGGAAACGAGGCTGCCGCTAAGGCAGCAGTTTTAGCCCCCAGGCGTTTTAGCTCTTCTGTTCCCTCTGTTGATTTTAGTGCATTTTTACGACATGACATCTTTTCTCGGTGGAGTGATGACTGGCATGGCCTGCAAGGGAACGAACTACCAAACTACGGGAGGTGAAGCCCCTCCCTGTTGCCTGGAAGACTTCCTCGCGCGCCTCCCGCCTCGAGGAGGTGATTTTAGCCAGAACGCGTATCAGGCACTGCAATTTTAGTCATGGTCACCTTTTATCTTCTGACGCCGCACCGCTCTGTGCTCATTGTCATGAGGCTCTGTCGGTGTAGCACGTTTTAGTTCAGTGTCAGCATTTACGTCAGCTCCGTGACTCGCTGGGCCTGCCAGCAAACCTGGCTGAGGTGCTGGCAGACACTACAGGTGCAGTAGAGCGTGTGTTACTTTTTATTCGTTTAAGCGGACTTTGTGCACGTGTCTGACTCGTGTATTGATCTTTTAGTTTTTACGTTTGGCCACTGATGTGAGCTGTTTTATCCATTACAGTGATCCAGCGCTTCCGTTTTCGCTCGACTGTGCTGTTGCTGACACTGTATTGGTGACGGTTTTAATGCTTTATTGTTTTAGTTTTAGACCTGTTTGCTTCGTTTTTAACTTCTTATGATTTTAGTGTTGCTTGGGCGCTAATGACCACAGCAGTTGAGCGCCCTGAAGCCCTACTGCTACTGCTACTGCTACTGCTACTGCTACTGCTACTGCTACTGCTACTGCTACTGCTACTGCTACTGCTACTGCTACTGCTACGGCTACGGCTACGGCTACTGCTACTGCTGCAGCCTATTTTGTTCATAGACATCACTTTTGTAGGCAAAGTGACAATCTTTCTCCATCTCCTGTTCTTACATATCTGTAATGTCAGTGCCCAGTAAAACTGCTTGTGCAATAAGTCATGCATGAAATTACAGAGGAAATCACTTTTGTAATTTTTGTCTAGTATATGTTAGACATGCTCATCATGTAAAGGAAACTGTAATTATACTCGTTGGTTCAGCGTAGCACAGCATGGACTGTAATGATCATAGGAGCATGAAGGTTCATAGATATGCTAATTAAGCAATTTGGTTTCAAATTATGCCAAATAAATAATTAGTTCCAGGTTTTGCCACCAGCTGAAAGTATGGCATTGTAAGCAGTCAGAACATGGTATGGATGCAGGGAAAAACAGGACAGATCAAACTTGTGACAACAGTAGTTCTGGTATGTTTATTAGGAATTACGATGTCCCAGATCAGCAACATTTTGTATCCATAACTTGACATGGTTGAAAGTTGCTCGCAGTATATCTGGTGAAATCATAGCAACTTGTTATTGTGTGCTAGCCATTAGATCAGATAGAGATTGAATATGGTCCTGATAGACACAGTTTTTCAAATTGCCCCTTCTTGCCAAAAAAATAATCGTATGGTTACAGTTGCATTCTTGCAAAGCTAGAACCACATTTTCCACAAAGAGGCCCTTATAATGTGCAGATGTCAATGTATTCTTAACAGGCCTGCAAAGTGTCATCTCAAAAAAAAAAAAAAAAAAATGTAGCAAGAATGAAGGAGCTTGTGAAACCACACCAAACAGTAATGTAAGCTGTGGAGGAGTGGAAGCATTTATGCAACAGTTCTGTGTATTCATTGCACCATCCAGAACAAAATGTGCCTCATCAGTACACAGAATACATCCCGGCCACATGTTATCCGCTTCCATGCATGCCAAAAACTGAAGGGCAAAGTCACGGCATTGTGGAATATCTTGAGGTTCCAATTGGTGCATGGTATGAGTTTTGTAGGTATACCAGTGTAAAATTTACCACATAATGTTGCATACTGTTGACCAGGAGGCCACAATTCACATGGCACAGCTCAAGCATTGTTTGCAGAATTTGATTCATGTATTGCATGGTAGCTTACAGCTACAGCAACTTTGTCTACAACTTCCATAGGGATGGGCTACCATCCTCTTCCTAGTGTGACACCTAATTCACCCATTTTCTTGAATTTCTTAATTTTCTTTAGGGTCTTAATTGACATGGGACCTCTCCTCAGTTTCTTTCAGCCATATTGCAGCGTGGCTATTGCTGCCATTTTGGTGAAACAACTGCACTAGTAGTGCAATGCCTGTCTTCTTAATAGTCAGTGCATTTCACATGGAAAAGTTTAACCTTGTTAATTTGCTACAAAGATTCAGTTCAAAAAATGAATCAATGATCATCAAGCAACCAGGGATATGATAGATGCAATTAGCACTGGAAGAATACACCTAAATCACAGTTACAGAATATTTTACAATCTTACTGCTCACAGCACCATATCTTCACCTGGTGGCAAGAGTTGGAACTATTTTTGCATCATCTGCAAGTGCATTGCCTAACCCATTCTTATCATTTGACAACCAGGGCTCGCATGCATCTTTTTGGCATATGAATCATATGACGAGCTCAGCTTGCATGCTGCATTGCTCCATATAATTCCAATAGTTTAGGTTTCTTCTCATAGATGTCATTTGTATACATCTAGAATGAAATGCTAACATGTGGTGTTTGTAATTCTGATCAGTATGACGTAACCATCAGTGTTTCAATCAAGCAAAAACAATTTTATCTTACCATTGTTTCACTCACCTCAGTAGCCATCATGGCGGCGAAAGAAATTTGCACCAATGACTAGAAGGGGTTGAGAAAGCTGATACAAAGTATATTAGAGAGTGAAAGTGGTGATTTTTGTGAATATGAAGAGTCTTAAGAAGATTCTGATGACAGTGATAATGAATCAGTGCAGAAAGCAGTGAGGAAAATAATTATGAAGCCAACGATAATGCGCCAGGCCCTTTGAAAAGCATTCTCATTACGGCACAGAAAAACCAGTAACTGGCATTGGAACAGACAACCACCTCATTCTCTACCCTTTTACTGCAAATAGTGGTATTTGTAAATACTTACTGAATAAGCATGCTTCACAGATGCTGTCTGTACTTTCAGTTTTTTTTCAGAATACATGGAACCTTTGTGTGACATAATATGTGGTGACACGAATGCTTATGCAATGAGGCAGTTGAACAATCCTGGCAGAAATTGTTGAAAGACAATGAAAAATGAACTCAGGGCCCATATTGCTTTAGTTATTTTGATGTCTCAAGTGCAAAAATCGCTATTCAATTGTACTGCGGCAAAACCCAATGCCTTGAACCCCCAATTTTTCGTGAAACAACGAGTAGGGAGAGATTCAAACTGATTTCCCATTTTCAACAAAAAATAGTTAATGGCTGATTTTAAATGATTTTTTTAAGCATTAAGCCATTACCGCCCCTTACAGCTAAGCGAATTAAATTTGATTTCTTGGTTAGTCGCCAAGGTATTTAAATATGACGTGAATGTGTTAATGGGAATATCTACAACTTTGATACTCCTACAATCATTACAGTCCATGCTGTACCATACTGGACACTGTAATTTAATTATAACCACTACTTCTTAGAAATTATATATTTTAAAATTATTTTACAAATGTGCATTCTTCATTTTCAAAGTATAGTAATTCTTCACAATTACATAAAAATGATCTGTAGGTAATTAGAGCAACCTATAAACTCTATATGTAGTACATGTTTTAAATAAATTATGTATAATGCTTTTACACAAAGATGATTAATTTTTCAGGTATTGCAGTACATTTGGATGAGTGGTGATCCAAGAGGTTCAGATACAAGTGGGGTGTGTTTTGAAACCACTATGAACTACTCCTTAGCAATTAGCCCAGCATTTTTTGAAATTCCAGGTAAATTAGGATCGTACAGACTACATAATAAGTAATTGCATGTCTCATTCTTTTTAATGTTTGCTAGCATGCTTTCCTGCTCATCAGAGCTTAATTGACATGCTCCATGTTCACGGGTCTTCATGGCTACTTGTGAACTCGCTGAACGCAATCCAATCCAGTCTAAAATGCTTTGCTTTTAAATACACTCATATATTCTCACATATTACAAAGAGAAGAGGTTTTCATACCTATATGGAAACAAAATCGTTTTACTATTACTATTTGTTAATATTTACTGAGCTGTGAAGCAAGCAAATCCTGCCTGTAGATGGTGTCAACAAGCACACCAGACAGCTGCCCATTGGCCCAGCACTTGCCCACCAAAGAGCCCTCATTTTTTGGAATCAGTTTCCAAAAGTGGGAGAGTTGACAACTGTCATGTTCCAGAGTCTGATTCACTTCATTATGAACATCAGACTTCTGAATCAATAAAAATAAGCCTGGGGACATGCAATAGATATACAAAGGTTGCAGTACTGGGTAGTGTAGCCCCCTTATACTCATACTCATCAAGTTGTGAACCTTAAGTTGCCATAAAATTCTATCCTTTCTAGAACTTTGAATACAGTGCTGCATATAAAATGATGAGATACCATTGGCTGAACCTGAATCAATAGGTTGATAGCCAGTGCAACTGGTCTTCCTATACTCAAAGAGCATAAGAAGTGGTGCAACTCTACAGTGGGTTTTGGACATTCCAGAGTTCTTATATGGAAGCATGGTAAACACAGCTAACAAAAACTGCAAAGCTAAGCAGGAAAAACTCATAAATAGTGGGTATTCTGACAGGACATCCATATAAGATGGAACAGCATATCAGGCCTACCTGTGTGCCATGTCAGTGGGAGAGATGTAGTATGTGAGTACTGTGCACTCACTTGTCAAAGGTAAGATAATTTCCAAAAATTGGAGAGGTTTCAACCATCTGAGTCCATAATGAACATTAAGCCACTGGATTGATAGACGGAAATTTGAGGTAGCATAATAGGGTTGAAAATGTTGAGTTCCAGTGCACAGCAGTCTGTTGCACTTCCACTAAACATACACAATAAAAGATCATGATTTCATCTTACAGAAGATGAGAAAATATTGCTCCATTTTGTGTTTATAAAACTGAAGTCTTCTTTCATACCAGAAGCTGTAATTGGTGAGTTGCTGAGTAGCCACATTGGTGTAGGGCTGTACCTCTGTACCTTGTGTTGAATACTAACTTATGAATTAAAGCACCCAGGAGGCTATCATTATGACCAAAAGCTCAGGAAGCTATAAACCATTGGGAACTAAAAACTGCAGTGTTTTATTAAGGAGTGTAAGATTTAATACCAGTGTCAATTAAATGAAAAAGTGTTTTCTTGGCTATGAGATGCTAGTCCACTGCAATTCCTCACTTTCTTCATAGACATTTCATTTATAGACATCATCAGTGGCATGCTTGATGTGACCTATCTGGTGATGTGATAGTGACTGACCCATTTGCTGAATGAGTGATGATTACTGGGTAGATTTGTATGCTCTGAAAATCATGAATATATACATGCATTTATGTAGTAAAACGTTTAAAATGGAAAAATTTCACCAAAAATATTTTAATAACATACAAACTACTGGTGCGGGATTTTTGGATGGGTGTATGTTTTTGGTCTACTTGGGAAGGGGTAGGTCGGGAAAGCGTGGGTGCTCTTGATTGCTCCGGCTTTTTACAGTGTGGTTTTTGAGCACGAGATCTTTATCTCAGGGTTATCCAGCTGAGGAATGTCCAAGTAATAAATTGAAGTCTTCTATTCCGTTTAATGTTTATTTCACTTTACTCATGCCCCCTTCCGACACACAAGACCATGAAGTATTGCGATCCGCGTAACGCACACGTCTGTCTATCCCCCTGAGGATCTGCCAAGCAAGTGTCTTTCTCTCCCGAAGAACTGTATTTCCCAACTCGGCCCTTCCGCTTGGCCAGCTTCACCTTGCAATTAGGCACGTACGTCTTCACACGTTGGGTTTTTCAACCCCATGTTCCCTTTCTTTGAGGGGTTGTTGGCTTCTTGAGGCACCGTTACTTTCCCTGCCTGTACCCTCGGCCCACCAGACGAATTATCAGGTAAAGCCTATATTCCATTTTCAATGATATACAAATTATTACATAGGTACGCGGGTTTTAATCGGCGGGCGCGGGTTTCCGCCTCATATGCCCTTCGGAGGAATTTTCCGTTTTTTTTTGTTGTTTTTTTTTTTAAAGGAGAAATCGAAAATTTCTTCGACAGTCCCACTAGCAATTTGCGTACTCAGACGATAAACGTTCCCTATATATATATATCTTTTTTTCTTGTTCCGTCTTGTGTGTCAGGTGAGGTATTCTAATTATGACATACATGTTATATTACAAAAATTGGCCCTTGATACATTTTAGTAATTCTCAAAATATACAAAACATCTTATCCTATTAAATAGTACATCAAATTGCACATGTAATTGAAGTTACACAATATTTCAATGCCTTAACGCTAAAATTGTTACAGTTTGGTAATATACGTATATACAGATATTACTGCCATATGTTTTTGGGGTACTGTTTTCTCTGATGCAATGACAGTTTTTGTGCACCAGGAAACTGCTGAGTGCACTTTTCTGTGGTACACTCGTGGTATTTCACTTCTAATCACACGAATATGGCATGTCCACTATTTCGCGCACTTCATGCCTATTCACACGTCTTAACTTACACTATGTGTGGATTTAGCATACATTATATTGTATATACATTTTCCTCTATAGTACTATTATCCTATCCAATCTTATTTGGACATGTTTACTAGTAAAGTCGGGAGCACGGCCATTTTGTCAACTGTGGCTACTATACACACTGCCTTGTTCTCCTAACATCCACTTGAGTGTTTTCTGACATCAGTATAAATATATACAATTTCACTGTCTCCCTTGGATTTACAGGATGTACTACTTCTTTTATATATCTTCTTCCTTTATCTTAATACTACTCGGGAGAGTGAGTTTATTATTATTGTTCCTCAGAAATTCTATTTCTACTGTACACAGGTACTTATACCCTATTCAACACAATCGTTAACAATACTAATGGTTTGACCCACTCATGACATCAGGTTTTATTATTACGGTTAAGGAAAAAAAAAAAAAAAGGATAATGCTAAACTTGAGGTGTCGTCAGTGACATCCTACGATAGTGAAGTTTATTACGTAAAAAAAACTTTTATGAAGCAAGATCATCGCTGCGTCATATAATGGATTCGTTTGTTGCATTATCTATTTGTTTGAATGGTCGCAGGAGCGCTAGATTATATCTGCCTATAACTTTTTGTGTTCTCATATCTGCTACTTCGAACGATTGATCACTCAGCTCGTTAACTATCAATATTGCCACAATAGATGTCTAAGTGCAGGGTTTCATTCACCTTTCACTCGATCTTTCTTCGCATATGGTCACGGTGTTCAGGTATCATTTGGGTCGGTGCAAGGGATTGTATTTCTGACGTTTCATTCAGTCTGTGCGTTTGCACATTAAGTGAACCGGTTTTTACCGTGAGGGGTGTATAACTCGTTTTTACTTCCGTACGCGCTTCCACATTCCTAACATTTTCGCAGTTAAAAACGTCGTTTTCATCGTCTGTCTCCATCATCTCCCTAACTTGGAGGTGTGCCAAAAATATTCCCTCGTTTACCTGAACCATTTGAACGAAGAATTGTTCCCTTTCCAACTGAAGTTCGCCTTCAGTAAGCTGTGGTCCTTCCCCAGTCAGCTGAGCGAAAGGTACAATGACCTCCCTATTTTCATGCGTTACTGTGAATATTTTGCTGTCGTAATTGATACGGGCTTGCCAAGAGTCAAAGAAATCACTACCAAAGAGTATCTGTACAGCGAGGTGTGGAATTATTAGGAAGATATATTCCATGTGCTCTCCGCCCATTGTAAATGCAATCATGACCTGTTTTTGAATCCTTTGTCTTTTTCTTCCTATGGCTAGCAACGCATATACGTTTTTCGTTGGAAGTGTCTGTAATTTTAGCCCTTTCGTAGTTAAATGGTTAAAGAATTGCTGGCTACACACTGATGCTGTTGCCCCCGTGTCTAGGGTGGCGAGAAAAGTTTCATTTTGGATTAGGATTTCTACTTGTGGTGTTTCCGCGATTTCCTGAATTTTTTTCATTTCGACCTTGCCTCTTGCATTGTTGTGGCTGGTTGCTTCCGTGTTTTGTACATTCAGCATTGACACTGTGTTATTGTTCCCTTCGTTGAAAATATGCCTCGTTGTTGGAATCGGGAACCTCATCCAACCCGGTTCTAGTTTCCCGAATTGTTAAAAACCCGATTACCATTTTGCGCCGTGGCTCCGTCACCTGATGTAGCATTCTCGGACGTCACGAATGGTGAACCGCCAAACCATTTTTGTCGGCTTACGGCGCCTTGGCTGTGTGCATGTGTTGCGGGTTGCGGTCTATCGGTGGTGTTGTGCCATTGGGTGGCGTTATAGTTCTCATGGTTGTTGCCTCCGTACATATTGAAATCCGCCATGTTGTGCCTGTTTTCAGCGTTTTCCGCGCCGTTGTACACATTATTCTGCCACTGGCTCCCTGAGGGGTTTTCTCGGGGCGGGCTACTCGTGTACTGCCTTCGGTGTGTGGTATGTCTGTTCTGGTATCTGTTGGTGTCGTTTGTTCGTCGTCGTGGTCCCCGAATTTGCACATAATTAATGTGTTGGTGCCGTTGTCCCTGGTATCCGTGATGGGGTCTTTCTCGGGGTGGACGCTGTTGGTGGTGTCTATGGTCATTCCGGGAATCGGATGAGGGTGCATGTTCTCGATAGCGTTCCCGGGTGTGACCCTGGTCATATCGGCGCTCATTGTAGTTGGCTCTTGCCCTCGTCCCACTAAAAATGTGTTCATTGTGTGGGACCTCATTTTGCGGGACTGGGTTCGATTCAGACATATGTGGCGCTAATGCTGTTAATAAATCCAGCGTTCCGGCTATGCTGTTGGGTCGGGCAACAATGAGATGGTTCTTTATCTGTTCCGGAAAGTGCCTTATGACAAGAGAAATGAATTCCTGTTCTTCCATTGGAGGATCCAGTAGTTGGCTCTGTTGGGCGAGGTCTAGGAAATAATCCACCATGGATTTTGCGCGTACATCGAATTTTCCGTTGTTGATTTTTGTACGTACCGCGTACTGAGTTGCACTATTCCAGTATTTGGCGAGGAAATGATGTTTAAAATCTGAGTATGTGGCATGGTCGCCTACCGCTAACCTAAACCAAGTGAGTGATCGTCCTTGTAGGCCTTTCTTCACTATTAGCGTTTTAAACGATTCTGGGATAGCTTTTAGGTGGAAGTATGACTCGAGATCCATTACATACCGCTTAGCGTTGTCTCTCGCGTCATTAAAAGTGGGTACTGCAATTTCGTTTAATAGATGGTAGTGGTTGGGGAAACCATGTGTCATGCAATGGGTCTGTGTGCTCTCCGGACTTATACTACTACATGATTCTGCAGGCGATGTTGAAGACGCCGCAGAACGCGCGTTCAACATCCCCTGGCTCTCTGACGCACTAGAAGTGGCAGTGTACGTTTGTTGAGGTTGGTTGCTCTTTGTGAGCCCATTTATGGCTTCTTTGAGCACTGCCATTTCTTGCGCGTGGTGTTCTAAAGATGTAAGTGTTGAGCGATGAGCCGCTGCTGCCTGTGATATTATATCTTGCATTTTCGTGAGTTCATGTCTCTGTTCATTTTGTTGCGTCTGTATAACTTTTCTTACTTCAGAAAATTCGGCTTGCGTTCTCGCTTCGGAACTTTGCTGTCGCTTTTCCAATGTCTCACAGGTGGAGTGCAGCTCCTCGCTCAATTGTGCATGCAACTTATTGCTAGTAGTCGAAACACGATTAACATGGTCTTTAATAGTTTCTAATTCCTTTTGCGTGTCATGCACTTCTGTGCGCAAGTTTAGGAATTCTGCTTCAATTCTGCTTTGGCCTAGGCAAATGCTATCCAGGGCTTGTTTTTGTTGTTCTATATGTTTACTCTGTTCTGTTAGGCTACTTTGAAGTTGCGCTCCTTGAGCGGTTATTTTGTTGTCTAACTGTGTACTCTGTTCTATTAATCTACTTTCCAAATTCTGGAACTGCTGAAGCATCTGTTGCATCATAGTTGTGAGGCTGGATGCAGTTTCAGGAGAAATTTCCTCTACGGTAATGTTTATTTGTTGTTCTTGAGCCTGTTGTTCCGCCATGTCAACGCTTATTATTTTTCCGTTTCTCAATTTCATACAACTGTATAATTAGTTTTGTACTGGCTGCCTATCCTGAGTCGGGATGTGTCACTGGATATAAAAGTGTACTTACTCGTTGTTGTTGTTGTTGTTGTTGTTGTGATGAACGGTTCACCTCGTTTACGTGCTGGGTGTTGAGGATGGTCACTAATGATGTGTGTGGTGTCCTTCGGTGTGATGCTTCCTAGGCGGTGTCGTTCTCTGCGCGGCGGTCTGTGTAGCGGTGAAATCCAGCTCGGACCAGGTCGCTGCTGAAGTTGATGAGGTCTTCGTGGACGTAGTTTGGTGTTGGTGTGGGTAGTTTATGATACGTTGGGTGCCATTTTGGTGCGGGATTTTTGGATGGGTGTATGTTTTTGGTCTACTTGGGAAGGGGTAGGTCGGGAAAGCGTGGGTGCTCTTGATTGCTCCGGCTTTTTACAGTGTGGTTTTTGAGCACGAGATCTTTATCTCAGGGTTATCCAGCTGAGGAATGTCCAAGTAATAAATTGAAGTCTTCTATTCCGTTTAATGTTTATTTCACTTTACTCATGCCCCCTTCCGACACACAAGACCATGAAGTATCGTGAACCGCGTAACGCACACGTCTGTCTATCCCGCTGAAGATCTACCAAGCAAGTGTCTTTCTCTCCCGAAGAACTGTATTTCTCAGCTCGGCCCTTCCGCTTGGCCAGCTTCACCTTGCAATTAGGCACGTACGTCTTCACACGTTGGGTTTTTCAACCCTATTGTTCCCTTTCTTTGAGGGGTTGTTGGCTTCTTGAGGCACCGTTACTTTCCCTGCCTGTACCCTCGGCCCACCAGACGAATTATCAGGTAAAGCCTATATTCCATTTTCAATGATATACAAATTATTACATAGGTACGCGGGTTTTAATCGGCGGGCGCGGGTTTCCGCCTCACTACACAATTGAGTTACACAACTTTAATTGCTTTTATAAAGCAATTAGTCTTGATTTTTAGTGTTTTATTTCTTATTGTAAATAGTAATTATCTCCCGTATTATTTATAGTCAATAATCTAGCATGAAATATTACGTCTTTTAACAATTACAATTGTTTTTAGTGTAGTAAACAACTAATCTTCAGTTCTTTCAAAATGCATAGAGAGCTGTTCTCTTTCATTAATGTCCACATGCCCTATGTATCTATATATTCCCATCCACTGTCAACACCTTTCCAAAATCTTTTTATTCATCCATGTGTTCCCCCTATCATTTTTTGATAAGTTGTATCTAAGAAATCCAGATGATGTTGGATGTTTTCTAAAGATGGATACCATACTCTTTGCTGTTTTTGAGCTGCTAATTTTCTCTTGATTTTATTCTGATGTTCATAAACTTACTCTGCCTCACAACACAACCATGAGTGACAATGAAAAGTTGGTATCAGAATATCTCTGTTCTTACATTGTTACACTAGTTCTCATTGCACAATTATCGTGCCCACTTTAAGACATTGCATACACAATGTCAAATGGGGTAAGAGGAACAGGTAGCATTAGCACATATATAACAAGTTTGCCTCCCCATATAGCCTAGTCTGACTTTGCCAATTCAAGATTTTAAACAAACTTAATAGGCCAGTATCACAATTAACATCCCCATATACTCAGAAGAATGCCCCAGTTAAAATCCCATTTACATAATCACAACTTTGAGCACAATTTACAATAACAAATAAAAGGAAATCTTGGTTCTCTGTTCATGAGTTAACAATAAACTGTAAAATATACTGAGGTAATACAGAATCTGTAATGATCAGCCGATAGATATACTGTTTTCCATAAGAAAAACAGTTACATAATGAGGACAGCTCATCACTAATGCATGACAACATTTTAAGCTGGAAGCTACAGAGTGAATCAGCTAAGTTTGATACTCAATGACAGTGTCATTAAGTTATAACCAGTAACTAACTCATACCCAGAATTTTTCAGAGCATATGTGGAAGTACAAACATGACACTTCCAAATCAGGAAATCATCACAGTAAACAATACATTAGTTTGTGAACACATTTTTGTGGGTGCATTAATGTCATAAAACCCAAATGATGAGTTTAAAATGTAATGGGATATTAAAGCAAGGCAATGTTCTGTCCATGCACTTATAAAGCAAATAACAAAATGTAAAACAAAAGATTTGTATGAGATTGGAAATAAGACTGTATAAAGGACAGCAGTGCCTTTTAAACTGCTTGGCCTCAATAAGATTAAACATTTTCTTCTTTCTGGTTTCCTTTGCATGATCAGCACATTTCTGTCAATGAACCTACTGCAGTCATCTCATGTTTATTAACACAGCATTTGAGTGCCCACAAGTCCTCTGATTCATAGTATATGGAAATGGCTCATTTTAGTAGTGTAGGCTATACCCATGCAAATTCTGTCCTAAGTGCATATAATTAGCTAAAATGTTGATTCGTTTTTATAATTTAAAAGGATATTCTGGCCTTAGTCACTTATTAAATATGCAGAATACCTGTCTTTTGTGTTAAACATCACTAACCAAAAATACTACTTGGGACATATATATCTAGTATTTTGGCCAATGCAGCAATTACCCCTGTTGTACGAGGGCCGTTCAGAAAGTAACCTCCGGTTGATTGCAAAAAATTCACCAAGTTAAATAAAAATATTTTAATATATACATCTTACAACTACATCTTTGCACTATTTTTCTACATAGTTTCCATAACGATTGAGGCACTTATCGTATCTGTTCACAAGCTTTGAAATTCCTTCTGCATAAAAATCACCCGCTTGTGCCTGGAGCCAGCCTGTGACCGCATCTTTGAGCTCTTCGTCGTCATCAAACCGCTGGGACCCGAGCCATTTCTTCATATGCATGAAGAGGTGATAATCGCTTGGCGCCAGATCTGGGCTGTAAGGTGGATGGTTGACAACGTCCCACTTGAAGGACTCAAGAAGGGCTGTTGTTCTGCGAGCAGAGTGAGGACGGGCGTTATCGTGCAAAGAAACGATACCGGAGGTCAGCATACCACGGCGTTTGTTCTGTATAGCCCGTCGTAATTTTTTTAGTGTTTCACAGTACACGTCTTGATTAATGGTCATCCCACGTTCCATGAATTCAACCAACAACACCCCTTTTGCATCCCAAAACACCGTTGCCATCAATTTTCGGGCAGAAAAATCTTGCCGGGCTTTTATTGGTTTGGTAGGCGAATTTGAATGTGCCCACATCTTTGATTGTTCTTTTGTCTCAGGGTTCACGTACTTAATCCAGGTTTCGTCCCCGGTCACGATTCTGTTTTTTAACAATGGTTCACCTTCGTCCTCATAACGTGACAGAAAGTCTAATGCAGAGGCCATTCTTTGAGTTTTGTGGTGGTCGGTAAGAATTTTGGGCACCCATCGTGCACAGAACTTACGGTAACCCAATCTTGCTGTCACTATCTCGTGCAAGAGATTCTTAGAAATCTGTGGAAAATCAGTAGACAACTCCGACATTGTGAAACGTCGGTTTTCACGAACTTTTGCATCAACTGTCTGAACGAGTTCGTCCGTCACCAATGATGGTCTACCACTCCTCTCTTCATCATGAACGTTTTCTCGTCCACTTTTAAATAAACGTACCCATTCACGGACCACTCCTTCACTCATAACTCTTGGTCCGTACACGGCACACAGCTCACGATTAATAGCTGCTGCAGAATATCCTTTGGCTGTAAAAAACCTTATAACAGCACGCACTTCACATTTGGCGGGGTTTTCTATTGCAGCACACATTTCAAACGGCCACAAACACTAAACTAGCGCAGGTACGACGTTCACTCGACCACGGCTTGATGCCGACTGACCTGCTGAGTGCGTGAATGCACAGATGGCGTCGCTACTCCCCCCACTACCCGCACTGTGACCGATCGAAGGTTACTTTCTGAACGGCCCTCGTGTATAGTGAGAACAGGCTACTTGAATGTAACATAACAGTGCCACCAAACCAATATTATGGTAAATATCCCAAGTAACATCTTTCCTGTAATAAAACTGCAATTAGCTTCGGAAAGTCATCTTGCATTCTGCTGTGATGCATTCATGTTGGCCTACCCCTAACATTAAAACTGTCTCGTTCACCAGCAAGGAAAAACCCAAGGTTCCCAAACATCTTTTGCAAAAGCATTTTTCTAGAAGTTGTGAAAGATGGAAGAAAAGTGCTTACAATATTTTTCATAGTACTCAAGATACCTGTGATTTGAAGCATTACATTTACACCCCTTCGGCCCTGTATATAGCTTTAGAACACATCTCTTGGCCAGAACATACTTACTTTTTAGTTTTCGGCAGAATTTTTTATTTTATTTTTATTTTTTATTTATTTATTTAATACTAAGTTAAATACACTGTGGCATCTATAGGAGCTGGCCCTGGCCAATTGTCCTATAGATGTCAAATGTTACAATCTCTTTTACACTATTTTCTTATTTCCATGCTCTTCTATTACTAGTATAAACTACTGTTAATTAATTTTATATATTAACCATTGCCATTTCCGTCTTACATTCCACAGAAATTCCCCTAATTGTCTTAACTGAGACTGGTCTGAGAACATTTTCATTACCACTGTAACTCTTATTTTTGAACCATTTCTCCCTAATTGGTTTTTTCCTCCACTCATCAGTACCTCTGCATTCTAACAGTATGTGCATGCCAACTTCATTATCCCCATAGATCGGACAGATACCTTGCATTACATTACCCCTCATACCTCTTAACTTCCAAATTCCAAGGCGAAACCAAGTAATGGTTTCCCTCCCCTTGCTATTACATATTTCTAAATATTATTCTATACTTGAGCTGTTTTGATCATTTTATAAAAGGCCAATGACCTTTTCTCATTTATCTCTGACCATATATTTTTCCTGTCCATGTCTTCCAATCTAGAGCAAATATATTTCTCATACCACTGTCCCAAGTTGTTTCTTTGTAGCCATATATCACCTAGTCCACTTTTCTCTAACTGACCCTTAATATTACTCAGCCAGTTCTCTGAACTCTGATGTTTTTCTTGTTAGGTGAGACAGCATTTTAATATATCATCTGGCAGCTGACTTACCCGAAGCCAATATTTTGTTACTTTTTCCATCACCATTCCTTTCACACTAATTTTCCCCATTTCTAGAAGTGAACCAACATCAGCTGTAATCTGCGGTACTCCGAACATAAGTTTACAAAATGCTCTTAATATTAAATCCATTTTATCCCACCCCTTGTCTACTCCCCATATTTCAATTCCATAAACTCATCTCAATTCCACTAAGGCTTCATACAATCTTTCAAACTTCACCTTCATCATTGGTGCAATATATAGGCATTTTCTCAGTAGTTCCATTGCTGATGTCCCTTTGGCTACCATCCACTTTTTCTGTTTCTCCCAGTCCCCATTCCTGCAAAGTTTAATACCTAAGTAGATGAATCCTCCAATACTTGTATTTCTTTACCACCCATGAATCACTTTTCAGATTTTTTCAGTTTCTTTCCTTTTTTTAAACACCATAATCTTAGGCTTGCTTTGGTTCACCCTCAGCCCCCATGCCTTGCAGTATATTTCTATTTCAAGTGTGGCATGACTTAAAACAATTTCAGATACAGATCCAATCATTAAATCATCGGCATACAGTAGACCTGGGATTTCCCTATTTTCTAAAATTGGCATGCGATTATTAGCTACAAAAACTGTGTTCTTTTATTTTAACAATTCCTAATCTGCCAATTCTTGTTCTATATGTGCAAACATCTACTCCCATTGTCACTTACTCCCTTGTTGCACTAATGATGCCGGAGCACTTGCTAAATGCAAACTTCCTCTTCCACTGCTAGCTTAGCACTGTAATTTTTGGGAGAATTAATGTACTTTTGGTTTTTACAGTAATTTAAGGTGTAAATTTATTGTTTACAGATTATAACTGGTCATCTGGACATTATTCAACTTGGACTGAATCCATCTGGAAGGAGTTCTCTGTGCGAATGTTCTTAAAACCCTCTCGTAGTCATGAGAAATGGACATTTTCATTAGGAGTTATAGTTTTTCTAGTTTCCTTTATAGTAGTGTGTTTGGCAAATTCCCGTTCTGAAGTCCTCTTTGGAAATCGGTAAGTACAAAATTAAAAGCCCATGAAATTCAAAAGCTTTGAAAACTGATAGCTCTTTGATTTGATTTTTCTATTCTCAACTCTTCAGAAACAGCTTTTATTCACTGAGCAATATTGGTCCGAAATCGCTTGGTGAGATGGAAGAACCAACATTCAGCAATGAACTGTGAAACATTGTACTCATGCTCACAACTAGCACCAAATATCTCTGCAGCTGGTAACAGCACAAGGCAAAAACCACCTAGGGCATTTCAAAAGCTTGTTATATTGTATTCTACTCTGTTTCAGTGTGTGGACATAAAAAGCTCTAGTATACAATAGCTTATGCAAGTCCACCTGCTATTTTGGGGCATTACACTTGTATGGTAGCATCACATTTTGCCCTTTCTCCAAGTTGATTGAGAAGGATGCATCTTAGACAATGCTTAGTAGAACCCCACCAATAATTTGGGTGAAACTGTTGAAAATAAGACATCTGGATATCTCCTCTAGGGCCTACCCTAGTTTGGCAGTTTGTATTATACCCATAAATGTGATGTGATGTGCGACTGAAATAGATTTGCGGAAAAACTATTAAGTCCCTGCTTTAATGTGTAGCCCTGCAGCTCAGCCAGCACACACATTTCTTGCTTATAATGGAGCACCATTGAATACAGGAGTCCAGTCAGATTAAAATTTTGCATAGATCTTATAGAATCCTTCTAATTAAGTAAACTAGTATACATAGAGAGATTTATTGTTTCCAGAAGGCTTTAGTTTTATTTGGTGCTTCATGTCATACAGACTATGCTTATCACAATTTATACCTGTGGGTGAAGTGTCTTAGCTTGGTCAGTAGCCCAACAGAGTAATCTGCCACTTTTTTCATACCTTGCTGAAATTAAACTTTGTTATGCCACAGTTTTATTTTATGTTGGTTAATACATTTTATAAGACAAAGAAACATTGAAATTCAAATCAGGGAAATGCTATTAGCTGTAATATAACTACATCTTATCTTGACAGCACAAATGTTTCTGAAACAACACAATAAACAAAAGTGCAATAAAATAATCACAATAAAAACACAGCACAACACACTATAGCTTCAGTATAACTTGAACCATGAAAGACAACCTGACCCAACCCAATCCGACCTGAATGTGCAAAGTTTGAATCTGGTTTTTGTGCTACTATTGCCAGTTTTCTCTTGTGAGAATAGGGATTTGTGAGTTATAGTCAAAGTAATTTTGTTGTCAATAATATTCCTGTTGAGTTTGATTCATCAATATTTGCAAAACTTCACTTATTTTAAACAAAGTACATAAAAATATTGTTTATAATATGCACATGGTTATATAAATAATTGACATTTGTAGATTGTGCCTAGATGCAGGAGCACACATACACATATTCAAATATTCAAACTGTTGCAACTATGCAGCTAAAGCACGTAAAATAAGTAGAAAATACATACTCAAATATTATAATTCATTTCAATGTGAAATACCCTTTTAACTCTTTCTTAAAGGAGTTTTCATAAGGTACATTATTTGCTAAAGCAGTGCATTGTATAGTGATACTCCTTTAATTAGAGGACCTTTTCCTCATTACTTCATTATATAAGCATGTTTTATGATAATCTGATTTTCTACTTGTTATAATTATAAGAATTGTTATTCTTAGAGGTATTACATTTTTATGATGGTACAAGAGGAGTAATTTGTATGCATATAATTCTACTACAGTTAATAGCCTCTCTTTCTTGAAAGTATATCTATAAAACTCCCTTATTTCTAGTCTATATAATATGTGAGGTCATACTGAAACTCATGAGCAACCCATTGTTAAAATTAAAATTTCAACAATATAACAAAAACAACTGTAGAATCCTAATGTGCAAACTGTCCACCACATGCTGCCATATTTTGTTGCCAGTAGTTCTATCATGTAATCACAGGCAGTATTTCCATATTTCATTGTAACAGCATGCTGTCATTGAATCCTTTGATAAAGAGGAAACATTTAGTGTTGAAATTCACCTCAGACTTCAACGTGCTTATGGAGATGTCTGTATGGTGCCAACGATGTTAGGTGATCGGTGAAACATTTCGGAGATAGGAATATGAGTATTCAAGATGAGCCTTGTATTGATTGCCCTCTAACTGCCTTAATGGAATGCATGAGCTTATTAGAGGAGACACGCACATCACTGGATGAAATTTCTGCAGAAGTTGCAGTAAGACAGTGCAGTGCAAGAAATGATAGAAAGTTGAGGTTATTGCAAAGTTTGTGCCCGTTGGGTTTCATGTTGATTGACTGAAGACGACACACTTCAGATAAGAACCATCAACCAAAATCTTTTTCAGCAATTTCAAAAAGGTGATGAAAGCTGGTTCCATCATTACAAGCCAGAAACAAAATGCCAGAGTTTGGAATAGCACCACTTGCATTCATCAAAAAAGAAAGCGAAGACAGTGCATCTGCTGGGAAAGTTATGGGCAGTGTCTTCTGATACATACAGGTTTGTGTTCTGGTTGATTTCTTTAACCTGGACACAAACCATAAACATGGTGTCTAGCACCAGGAAAACAGGAATATCTGGGAAATTGCCTGAAATTTAAAATTGCAACTTGAAAACTGGGAATTTACCTTGATTTTCAAATCTACCTTTGAGTTTTTCCTAAAACACCTGTTACATTCTGATGTCACTCTTGATATCACACTTGAGATATATACTGCTCATGGGTATGATGGTGGGACCGTTGACATTCTCGTACATGAGTTACATCGGTGTTCCACTTGCACTCTTTCTGACCAAGGTGGAAGTATGATCAAAGCTACACAAAGACTTAACCCACCAATAGCACCTTGCACCAGCATCGCTTTGTGTGGGTATATGTACATGGTGTATGTACTTTTAATTTCCATATCATTCTCTTTCTTATGCTAAGAACATCATGCATGGAAGCAAGAACTTAAAGTGCCGCTATTTGGATGCTGGGAAGATTCTGTGTCATACCTGGACCGTGCACCATTATTTGATCTGTAATGGGGAAGCCTAACTGTTTTCTGTGAGTTTGGTGCAAATCTGCTCCATTTGGAATCCATAGATAGCTGTCAGGAGCCATGCTAAGGGTAAAAATCACCTACTACACTAGGTACCTGAAAACCCATGCAGCAGCTTGCAGCATGTCAACTTTTATGCCTTCTGCCTTTGACGTAATACATGATGAAGGTAAGTTTTAATATTCTATATAATACTATAGTTGTATAATCAACACACAACAATGTTAGAGGATGTTAATATTAAAACACACACACACTCACGCCCCCACCCACACCCACACACACCCACAGACACAGTAGCCAAATATACAAAACTTGAAGTAAGTTGTGATTATTAGGTAGCATGCATGCTACACCCTTGAAATCAAATGTAATCCTACTTTTCAAATGTATATATCCTTGATATCTCACGAAATCAAGCTATATCTTATGTTGATTTTATTTTCACACTTGTTCTGGGTTTCTGAATTTAGAAAGTAGTGTTAAGATGTGAACACCTAGGTCCTCCCAACATATTTTTTCTCTTATTTCACCAGGGTGTTCTTGTTAACATTGTTCATCAACAATGGTGATAAACTTTTCATTGATAAAAAAAAATGTGTTTATTAACATTTTGATCATGTTAACTTGATTTTGTGAATTTAGAAAGTAATGTGTTAACAAATGTGTGAGCACGTGCATCCTTTAGGGGTTTTAGAATTATTTGGTTTACCACTGGCAGCAAAACTACACTTCTTAGAATGGCAAAGGGCCATATGAATAAAGCAGAGCACATCCTTCTATTTCATAATTTAGAAGGAAATCCTCCCATGTTTATGAATAAAAGTTGAGCAGTAGATTGTGCTCAAGATGATGCAACAGGAAATAGCAGCACAAACTCCTGCTACCTCAGCATTAGATATCTTAATGAATAAAGTGAAAGAAATCCTTTCAGTGTTAAGGCTGTGCTTTGAAAATTAGGAGGTTGGTCAGTAGCAGACTTGGCTTTGCCCAAATCATAGTCATGGCTCAATTACTGATTCAAATGTGACACAAAAAATTTTGTAAAGCATGCAGATATCCCCTCAGCGAAAATTTTAAGTCTTTGTATAGATTAATTGAATAAAATGTTAACTGAGTTGCTTTTCATTTTTTTGAGAAACACATAAAACAAAAAATCCGAATAAAAGCTGGAGTTTTTATGATATACGTCTGATACAGGATTTCAGTGTGGCATAGCAGAGGAGATGGGTATTCACTGGAGTACTGTAAGTAAAACTGTCACCTATGTATTCAAAAAAATTATTGACAAAGCTAGTACTAGGATACATTTTCCACTGACACCTAAGGACACTGCTGCAGCAAAAACTGAATGGTTGGAAAAAGATAAGTTTCCATCTGTTATAGATGTCTTGGACAGCACACATGTGTGTATTCCACGGAGACGAATTTATTAATAGATAAGGCTATGCCAGCATCAGCATCCAAGCTACCTGTAATGCAAAGCAGTGCTTCACAAATATATTAGCAGAATGGTCTGGTTCAGTTCATGACTCCAGAATATGGAAGAACTCCGGTGTTCGTGCAGTGCTAAGTGAAATGCAAAACATTGTGCTTTTGGGTGATGAAGACTACACTTTAGAACCTTGGTTTGTGACCCCTTACCGCATTCCAGTAGAAGGAAGACACAAGAGTTTCAACACACTGTTAAAAGCAGAAAGGGTCGTTACTGAATGTTGCTTTGGACAACTAAAATGATTTTCAATTCTACAATATGTTTGCAGATTTGCTATTTCAAACATTTCAACCGTCATATGCTGTGCAGTGTTGCACAATATAGCAAAATATTTGCAGTATAACTATAATTTTGCTACACAAGACATCGATCACCATCATGGCCTGGTACAAGAATATGTGAATGAAGAATGCCAAGGAGACATTTTAATTAAAGAATGGGAAAAACGGGAAGAGCTTGCAGCTATTATATAAACTTACAAACTCTAAAATACATACATTACATGTTATTTCATTTTATTAGTTTCTTTATGTAAGTAACTTCATGAACTAATTGTACCATTATATGTTGGAGACTACAAAAAATGGCTCAAGTGTAACTGTTCAAACAAAAGCGTCATTCATATGGTAACACTGAAAGTCAAGGATCACAAAGTAGTGTACATATAATATTCATCACTTATATTGATGATTTCTGTGCCTTTTTCTCAAGGTGCTTAATGATCAAGCTTTCTTTCTTTATTTGCAGCCATGCTAAAGTTAACTGCTCCAATAAAATCAATTGCTGTAATTGTGCGCTATTCAGATTCTTTGCAGCTTAGGCTTTTTTGTAGGTGCTGACTTTATCAGTGTTGGAGAAGGCGATAAAAGAATTGTAGATCCATGAGACAACGGCCCCACATTAGCAACTCCTAAATTGTAACTTTAGTATTTAAATTATCTAAATACATTAGCATAACATGAAAATTGAATGACATATATGCAAGTTTCCAAGTTAAATTAATTCAGAATGTTAACTGCCTGGATTTTTTTCATAACAGGATTAATGTCACTCTGCGAAAGTACATACAGCTCCTTCTCCCAGGTTCTCAAAATTATTGATTTATTCCCAGTTCTACCTCTGCCTGTTTTCTTCTTCAATCTTGTCTTGATATTTTTCAACAACTGATTAGGCATTATCTGCACCCCGAAGTTCATAATATACAGCTTTATTATTGCTGCATTTTTCTTCTTTTTGGCCTCTGGGATTTGCAGTTTTTCTAAAGTTTCTGGATATTATCTTAAACTTGAAACTAAAAATATCATTGTATTTTCAATTAGTCCAACACTGGTGTCGGAATTGGACGATGCCATGGCTTATGCGTACAGCAACAGACTGGCTCAATTATGTTAAGTCAACTCTCTCTCTTAGAGTATAAACACATTGCAAAATCAAGATATAAAGTGTATCGCTCATGCACACACAGTGAAAGGTTAGAAGCATAACCTTGAGATATTAAAAGTATAAGGTTGAGATTATTCATAAAGAGAAAAGGGATATGCTCTACCTCTACCTCTTACTTCGATGCTCAACCTTCTGCTTCTTTGTTTTACTCTGAAGCACATCCTTTAGTTTTATTCATATGGCCCAATTGGTCTATAACTACATTAATTACTATGCATGACCCAAGTTCATAAACATGAAGTAGTATTTATAAATATTGTGCATCTTATCAAAACCACATGCATATTTAAAAAACAAAAGAATAGCTTCAAATTGCTGTCACACAAAATGTCTACTTAAAAGACAGCAGACTATGTGAACACAATGCTGCGTGAGCAGGAAACCTATATGCAAGGTGCTGCTTGGAGCAGCTGAGGAATGTAACACTGCACAAATGGAAAACTTTATTCTGAAGTCTGGCATAAATTTTGTTTAAATAATTGTTCAGAAACAATGTTGATTAACTTTTCTGTGTGTTTATCAACCAAAAAAAATTATATTTATTAACTTTTTGGTTATGTTAACCAAATTTTGTTAACTTTTCTAATTGAAACCTTTCTAAAGACCTGCCATTAAAATTTGGAATTGAGCATTGCAAATTCCATTATATCGCACTGCTGTTGAAAATTTGCTATTATCAATTGAAATGTTTCAATGTTATGGAAATGTTAAAAGTGTTACTGTGAAATGAAAATACCAGGCCTTTCATTAGCAACCGGACAGTCGAAAAATTAACGAATTTTAATTATTTTTGGATATTTGTACATTTTTATCAATAAAAATATTTCTTGGTGCAGTGCCGTACAGTGTCCGTTTACATAAATTTAAGTTTAAAGTAACATACTGTAACATGAACCACATAGATAACAATTGCAATCAATGTGCACAATTTTCAATGTACATACCACCCTGAACAGTGCACAAGAGCAGACGACGTTCCATCTCATCATTGCACCTCAGACAGCATGCAAGGAGTGACCATCTGTACTCTAGCTACAATTCTGTCCATCAGGTCAGGGATAGTGCATGGTTTAGTTGCATACAGTCTGTCCTTAATGAATCCTCATAGGAATAAGTCTAAGGGAATTAGGTCAGGAGATTGCAGGGGCCAAGAAATTGGGCCTGTGCAACCAATCCACCTATTAGGGAACACTTCATCAATCATGTCACAAGCACTCCCTACATAATGGGAAGGAGCCCTATCTTGTTGATAAAAGGTTTCACAGATCAAAATGTTACATCTTTCCAATTTTGGGATAGTAAACATTAGCAACACATTGTAATAATCATTTCCATTAACCGAGTCTTCTGGAGAAAAAAAAGTGACCAATGACCATTTTTGCAAACAGGAGGTACAGAACTATTACCTGAGATAGTAACAAAATCCCTTCATTGGCCTGCATACTGATCTCCGGCAAAGCGTCCCTTAAGTGCCCTTATGCAAGTTCTATAGTTGATTAAAAATTAACTTGCCTTGTGACTGGCCCTGTAATGTTCCCTTGTAGCAGTAGGTTTTTCATGGCCCCAAATGTGGCAATTCCATTTGTTCACTTTCCCTGATGAATGGAAGGTCACCTTGTCAGACCAGTAAAGTTTGCTTCATAGTTCTGGATCTATTATTACCATTTCTCCTAGAACTTCACAAAATATCTGCCATTTCCTATAGTCATTCTCATGAAGAGCCTGAAGAATTTGTATCTGATATGCCCAGGATTTAGCGTTCTCTGTAAGATACACCATACAGAAGTAGGAGAAATGCTGAATTCGTGAACTGTTTCAGAGATTAATTTCTTTGAGCTGTTAACGGAAGCACCATGAACGTTTACTGTTTTCTTCACATGTTACGAAAAGACACCAACCTGATCTTCTCTTTTTTTTGGGGGGGGGGGGGTAGCATTTAATGCCCGCTTTTAGTACATACAGCACCGCAGGCAGTGACACTGATGATACATGGAATGAAGATAGAGCACCGGTGGAATGAGATGGTGGGGGAAACCGGAGAACCTGGAGGAAACCCACCCCAGTGCTGCTTCGTCCACCACGAATCCCACATGCAGTTGCCTAGGATCGAACCTGGGCCGCTTTGATGAGAAGCGAATGATCTAACCACTCGGCTATGGCGTGGCCAATCTTCTCTTCTCTTTTGCAGATCCTGTTTCCTGAATCTTTTGACCAACTGAAAGGATGGTCATCCTGTTAGGCACCTGCCATCATACACCAAACTAACGTCAGAATAAATGCTGAATTTCAGTCACAGGTTTCCCAGTCTAAACCAGGCAGTGATTTTTCTTCCTTGTGGTAAAGTTAATCGAGTGCGTAACCTCTTGTTTCATTCCACACCTTTAAACAAAACAGAAAACAATGCCAACAAAATAACAAGGCCTTCTGTAAAGCAGCAATTCTCATTGCACAAGAACACTGTCCATGGGCTTTGGTGGACACAGGAACTGAATCAACTGTACTGTACAGGGAAATGTTTTTATTAATAAATATGTACAACATATCCAAAAATAATTAAAATCAATTAATTTTTTGAATGTTCAGTTAATTATGAAAGACCGGGTACATCAATCATGTATTAAAAATGACAGAAAGTTATCTGAAGTAAAATGAAGAAAATATATATTTTCAAATATGTTTCACAGTACTGAGTAGCTGATGTCTGTAGACTGTTTCTATCTTAGACACCTAAAATAAGTGAAGCCTTGCATTCAACTCAAAAATATGCTTATATCTTTGATATGCTTTTGTGCTTAATGTTTGTTTCTCTCTCTCTCTCTGTTTAAGGACCTATCAAATCGCTTGGAATGTCCACTAGGGATGATGTATCAACGTTCTGATGACTGGCATAGACCATGCACCTGTTGTATCCACAAGCATACTGATTAATAAATGCCCTGCCACATCATCAGTGCTAGAAACCAAGAGTTCACCACAAGCTCTTAGTTTAGGTTACTTCAAGAATACTGATAGTGTTACAAAAGGAGAAGTAATGCTTGCAATTCTTTGTGTGGTAACTGGGATGTCTGCAGGAGCTGTCGGAAAGATTTAGTGTCTTCTTGAAATATGCTCCGACGGTAATATCAAAAGCAGATTACAGTGCAGAAGGATAAGGTGTATTACCGCTTAACACATGGTCTTGCACCTTATATGAAAAAGAAGTTCATCTTAAAACTTCATGAAGTTGATCACATAGTTATTGTATTTGATAAATCTCTGTTCAAAGTTTCACAGAAAGAACAGATGGTTATCCATACTTGATTCGGGAATAAGACAAGAAACCAGGTGATTAGTCACTACCTAACTTCAGCTTTTCTTTCGAACACAACAGCAAGTGAACTCTCAAAGACATTGCTGGATGGCCTTTCTGGTTCTGGCATAACCACATGATAGGTGTTACAGATTAGCATGGATGGTCCTTCGGTTAACTTTAAGCTACTGAAGGACTTGAAGAAAATTACAAGAAATGAGGACAATCTCCTGTGATTATGGATATTGGAAGTTGCTGACTTCATGCAAACCATGGAGATTTCAAGAATAGCAACAAGAATACCTGTTGGTCATTAGTAGATTTTGAACAAAATCTTCATTACTTAAGTGAATACCAGCCAGACGAGCGACCTATAGTTGCATTGCAGGATCAACTATTTTTTAGCAAAACTTTTCGATGGCTTGAAATTAAAGGTGTGACTGGGCAAACTATTAAAAATGCTTCCACATCTTAAAAAAAAATCTCAGAAATCACTCTTAAGACCAAAAATTCAATGGGGTTAAAAAGGCACTTAATGACCCTCTAATTGGTGCAAAATGCATTTTTTCATGCCCTTTTTCTAAAGTTAGGGCCATTTTTGACAAATTTCCAAGCAGATGGTTGCTTTTCCATGTTAACATGTGACATGCCTACTGCAGAAACTTATGGAGAAGATTTTAAACTGGAAGTAATTGCAAAGCTTGGAAACACTCTTAGTGCATATCGAATCAAATCTTTTACCAGCAAAACAAGTTCACCAGGGATTCAAAACTAGAGCAATAAAAAATGTGGAGATGCCATGGACAAAAACAAACTTAAATTTAGATGTGACGTAACAACTTTTTAGTGAAGGTGGTTCAGAAAATACAAGAAAGAAGCCCTCTTAAATGCAAATTAACAAAAGTTGTCTCCAGCCTAGTTACCAGACTATTTTTTGGAAATGAAGGGCACAATGGTAAAAAGTGTAGGACATTGTCGGCCATTGCAAAAAATAATGTGGCATTTATAATTTAAATGCTATTTATATATACCCATGGGCATATACATGGAGTCTAGCACCTTGGAAATCACCTTGAATTTAAAATTGCACCTTGAAAATCTGGAATTCACCTTGGTTTTTAAAAACTTTCCTTGAATTTTTCTAAAACACTTGTATGTTACAAATGCACCAAGATTGAAGCTACACAAAGACTTACCTGCCAGTAGCACTACAGTTTCTTCACCAGCTCACTTATGTATATTTTTATACAAGTCTGAGAAAAAGGAAAAATTGTGTAGGTCACATGTAATAGCTTAAAACAATGTGTTCCTTAGAAGAATATTGTTCATATTAAGGGTTACATTCCATGTTTTGTTCTGATAAAACTTTTAATAATTGGTGTAATCCTTAGATTTACAGTATTTTCCAGAATTATTGATTTCTCATAACAAAAAAGTGGGACTTGAGGTAGCCTACATCTAGTGTACCCTCTTTTATTGTTTAGGTACATATATAAATTGGGGTGTGGTAAACAATGATGTCATATAAGAGTAGTTCCTTTCTAAATTTTAACTCAATGTATATAAGGCTACTTTTATTTACCATGTTTAGCTCTTTCCCAGTACTATTTGAATTTGCATGTCTCGCTGAAAAGGAATTTTTTCACCTTGAAAAATCCTGGAATCACCTTGAATTTGGTTTTCAAATTTTGCAAGAAACCATGCATATACACTTATATTTTCTTAAAATCCTGAAACATACACTGTTAATGAAAGGTCAATTATACTTCTCTGAAGAAGTAATCTTGTGCAAATCCTCTAGCTTGTTTGAAATATAAACAAGAAATTTCATACAACAGAAGTTTTCAAAATTATACTTCACTAAAACTACCTCTAACTAAATCAATGGATAATCTGTTCCTTTCATCTGTCCACTGTGCTCTTATTAGTGAAAATACTGTGACTTTTTGGTGTGGGTGTGAAGTAAAGTAGACTGATGTAGTCGAGATAAACACTTTTATTTCCGTAAACAGTAACTTTGTACACTCGTTGCAACAACAAGAAAGTCTTTTCCAATTCTCCAAGAGCACGGCTTCGAACTCGTAACACAAAGAACTAACTCTTCTCCGTCGGCACAACTCTCCACATCGTCTGTCCGTCTCCGTCGGCACGACTACTCAACCTTCACATACGTCTGACTGACTCCTGTCGCACTTTACCGCTATTTATATCTCCCAGGCACTATTCTGGAAAGTTCAGTTATTCGGTGGAATACAAAGAGGAAGATTCCAGAAGCTTCTATCCTTTTCTCTCTTTCGGCAAGCGCCCCAACAATGCGGCCATTCTCTGTCTCTTTTCTTCGGCTCCTTTGCGGTAGTGCCGACAATAATGCGATGGATGACACTGCGGTTGTCGGCAATTAGATGCGGCGGGCGCGGTGACAATACTCTTTCAACATTAGCATTGTGTTGCTTTGCCTTCACAGAATAGCAACCTTTTGCCTTGGAGTGCAAATGCTGCATTGCCAACCTCTCGATCAATGTTACTATGCATGAATATACTTTTTGACCGTAGCCGGTGTAGCCATGTTGACATAGTGACTTCATGACTTTCAGTACTACCCTCATTCATTTATATACATATTATTGAAGAATTAGAATCTTAGCGAGTCCTATAAATCTAGTACTACCTCAAAGTTCTGTTTCATAATTAATATGACTATTAATTAAAGAGTACATAATTTTAATGACATCAGAAGACACATCAATAGATAATTTCCTTAATGGTTATTGTTGTTGTGCCCTTAAACTACACTTCACTTCTTAATGGACACAAATTGAAATTATGCAAACATATGGTTGTAAAACATGGCACTGATCTACTACAAGAGTTTGTATATGTTCAATTAACATTTTATTAAAAACTTCATGCAGTAACACCATGAAATGGTTCATTTTTCATAGTGGATGAATTATTTAATCAGAATAGGAATACAGCTAGATATCCTAAATGTTTCCTTAAGCTTGCATTTTATTGAATACATTGTTATATGGCATGAGTATAACAAAAATGTTATTTAATAATAATAATAATAATAATAATAATAATAATAATAATAATAATAATAATAATAATAATAATAATAATAATAATAATAATAATAATAATAATAATATAAGACGAAGACGAAGACGAAGAAGAAGACGAAGAAGAAGACGAAGAAGAACACGACGAAGACGACGACGACGAAGACGAAGACGAAGAAGGGTGTCTTCACTGTGGCATGAAAATACCGACAGGCCTCGGGTTTTAGTGCACACCTGCTTGGCTACCTGGTCTTAGGTGTGGCTAATGGCCAGTCTCCTATGAAATAATAGCCATAGGTGCTATTTTCCTGCCCCAAAAGATTTGTTTTTGTGATTTTGGGTAGGTTCCTTTTCTAGAATGTTCACTTTTATTCAGTCCCTATATAAGGAGCCGACTAGTGCCAGGCAGAAAGTTTTTCATTTGACAATGACAGTTGAGTTTAGTGTAGTGGACAGTGCCGAGTGCAGTTCAGTTGTGATTACAATTTGACAAATCAATTATGTCATGTTCTGAGTGCCTGCAACAGTGCTTAAGTGATAAAGTGTGTTTAGCAGCATCTGGTGATTTCACTTGTTACATTGGTGTCAGCAGGGTATTTAAATGCAGAGAGGGAAGACATGCTTAAAAACTTATTGGTCAAGATGGAGTCAAATGAAATCCAGGATGGAAAAATTGAAGGCAAAAATGGAATCCAAAATT
The DNA here is from genome assembly GCA_030765045.1 of Tenodera sinensis. Lineage (NCBI taxonomy): Eukaryota > Metazoa > Arthropoda > Insecta > Mantodea > Mantidae > Tenodera > Tenodera sinensis. The sequence goes on from CM060964.1 coordinate 167,314,240, forward strand.
GATAAAATTGGAGAATGAAATAATCATAGTGAAGTTTGTAATGGAGAAAGAAATGAAGACAGAAATGTCCAAGATGAAGTCAGACTTATTGACCAATGTTGAACAACTGGCCAATGTTGATAAAGATGTGGAATAGCTTGGCGTAAAGGTGAAAGAATGGCCAATGCATAAAACACCTTTAGAGGACTTCGGGGAATGGCTTAGAGTTCTGAAAAGAGTCATTGGCAGCGTCAAGGAACTGAATGCTATGATAGAAGAAATGCTTAGCTGCAAAACCTAATGGCTTGAAGGTTAAGGCACCAGGATGTGACACATATGTTACACTCAAGTATGATGTAACATTAAACTTTGAAGTCTTGAGCCGCCGTCACCACCCACAACCAATGGTCAACAGAAGAAGATACAGCACAGCTGATAGTCAGCCTCCAGAGACAATGGTAGAATTTCTGAATACGATTCTGATATCAGCTGTGTCTGGAGACTTCTGGGAGGCTCCTGAAGACCGGTTGGGGATCCATTGCGTGGCTACAGCCTATCATTGCCAGCTTAAGACAAGGCTGCAACAGTCAAGGGAGATGCTGCAAGAGTTTGCCCTGTTAATTGAACAAGGCTCAAGCGTAACTTCCTGCCTGGTTACATGTGTCAGTAAGATGCCTACTCATTTACAACAGGGTACATGATGCCAAGATACAACAACAATGGGGCTAACAGCATATTGAGGATGGAGGCAGCTAAGACAACTGTCATTATGTCAAAGACCAGGAGTATCTGATATGGTGGGGTAAGAGGATAAGCCCAGGGATGTCGAAGATCTTCAGGTGGTGTGTGTTGGGCATATGTCCAGCCAGGGAACCTAGCGAAGGCCTGTCCAGCAGACCAATGAGCAGGCAGGAAACAAGTGAGTACTAGGATGGCAAGGAGCATATAGGGGCCGTCGTCACCAAACCCTAGAGTGATGCTGCATGCCTTGCGCAGAAGGATGGATGACAGCCTCGTTGACGGCAAGATACAAGAGAAGTGCTACCAGTACTAGTGGACACAGGTGCAGCCATGACCATGATCAGACCTGATGTGGTGAAGGGCTTGTCAAGAAAACTGAATTGACCCTATCAGTTAGTGATGGCATCAGGTGATAAGTGACCTATGGAGAAGAAGACCCTGCTGGCATTGACCCTGGGCAGAGCATTGTAAGTCTATGGGTGTTCCTTACGGGAATTACTGAGTATGTGATACTGGGGCTGGATGCCATCAGGAGCCATGGCATGACAGTTGACATTGGCAGAAAGTCTTACTATCAGACAAGATTGCACTCCAGAGACCCAATGAACATCTAGGGATCTGCAGGGTATTCCTGATGGAGAATGCAGTAGTGTCTGCAAGGAGCAAGGTGTTCATGGAAGCGTGTCTGGAAGGGCAATGCTAGAGAAACCTGGTTTTGGACTGTAAGATACCATTAGACCAATTATTCATTACAGGACATAGTTGTCTTGCCTTGCTGAGAGAAAGTGTCTATGAGGCTGCTGAATCCTCCATCAAACACTGATCAGAATATTGAAGCCAGAACGGAACCGGGAAAATAATGAGCCAGTTAGGAATGTTTTGGTGTGAGACAGATCCATAGAACCATCTGTGTCACAAGGTCTGGGGGCTCGGCTGGAAGACTCGTAGATGGCAGCTCATAGTACAGTTGGAGTGTGTGCAGCATCTATTTAGACAGTATTCAGTCTTGAGCCAAGGGGATGGTGATTATGGCTGCACTGATTGAGTACTCCCCCATGTTGGCAGCAGAGATGCCCTACCTATATGACAACCACCAAGACATATTCTTCTGGCAAAACAAGTACAGGTATGGGACATGCTGGAGGGCATGAGATCCAGAGGGATCATCAAAGAGTCTGACAGCTCTTGGTGCTCCACTGTAGTTCTGGTGAAGAAGAAGAATGGCAAGTTGCACTTTGCCTGGACTATAGAATGTTGAATGCTGGCACTCAAAAGGACTCTTTTCTCTTACCCCAAATTGATGACACCCTGATCACTTTTGATGGTGTCCAATGGTTCTTGAACTTGTACCCGAAATCAGGATACTGGCAAGTGCCTCTAGATTCCAGAGATAAGAAGACCATATTCTCAATGGGCCAAGGGGTTTAGTTGTTCAGTTATGCCAGCCTGCAATGTGCCAGCCACCTTCCAGCACCTCATGGAAACAGTGATAAGGGATTTGACATACGACACCTGTCTGCTACATCTGGAGATCATCATTGGCAGCACTTTCAAGGACCATCCTGAGAACCTGGCCAAGGTATTATAGGGACTACAGGAAGGCCTTGGCCAATCATCAGAGGGATTGGAATATCAGGGTGTCACTTTTCTCACTAGCCTAACACTTTCTTTTGTTCAGCCTGTTGTTTGGGAGACCCCTCCTCCTCAGGGGTAGAGCAGTCAGCAGTCGACTACATGGAGGATCTCGTGATGACACGTTCAATGTTCATGGGCCTTTAAGGCTACTTTGTAAACTTGGTGATTGCAATGCAATCCAATCTAATCTAGGAAATGATACAATTCTGGATTATGGAATTATCTCAGTTGTACCTTATTCCTATGCATATTTTAGTTTTATTCCTGTACCTTCTATTATGACTAAAATACTTTCTTCCAAGTGGACCAAGTTTCTTTGACCCTCTTGTTGTCATGCCTCTTTAAAGAATTCCCGCCCAAAATCGCCGCCTGTCGATGTAGTAGACTGTATTACAGGGCGTAAAGTCTGCCAGCATCAACCTTGTGGACACAATGTTTGTGAGACTGTAAACCTATTTTTAAAACATCTTATAGGGATGCACTTTATGTCATTGAAAAGGGGAAACATTCTTCTTTCTAACAGTATGTTGCAAGGTCATTAAGGGGGATCTTTTATTTGAAGGACAGTTTTCTAACCCTTGCCAATCTAGTTTGACCCCGTCCAGTTCTTTTCAGTTTTTACTGCGTAAAAGTGAACATGGCTTGTTGCTCCCACAATGTTTCTGTGCTAGTAAGAGATGGTGATAAAAATTGTGGGATATTATGATGAGTGTGACATGGATGCAAGTACTCTGACAGTGACATTGAGGATTGTCTACCTGAGACAACTCTGGGGACACCCGATGCAAAAAGGAGACGTGTCGATTTAGATGCGGATTTCTATTTTATTCTTCGATAATTGGAACTGTAAGCTCCCAGTGGTTTCTAAAAAGAAGTGAAATAGTCAAAGATGCAGTTAATAGTTCTTCTACATCATACGGTGTGAAATTATTGCCAAAGCAGGAACGTCAGTGTGTTATACATCAGGGTAGCAAAAAAGATTGCATACAGTATGCGTAAAATGTGAGAAAGGAATACATCCTAAGTGCATTAATTTACAAAAGTGCTCAAAATAAATACATTAATAATTTTCAGCTAAAGTGGACCATTGTAATTTAATTTTTTGCAGCTAAAAGTGCTTGTTCAAAGTGAAATCAATTTTTTTAATTTGGTACCAGAAACTATTATTATAATTAGCACATATGCAAACTGAGAATAATTAGGAACCTGAAACAGTGTTAAAACTAGTGCTGGAAAATTAGGACCATATAATTATTGAAGAGTTCATATTCTTGATGCAAACCATACTAAAGTCATCAATACTGGTGTGTTATATTTTGCATTTTTTTTATGTAACAGCATAGTTTTGAAGGTAAGTTTATTATTATCTCTCTTGTAATTGAGTACATATTTAACGGTGCTAAATTCCATTCAGGTTATTTCAACAGAAATGTATATTTCATCTCAACTTACAATAACAAAACTATTATTCCTCCTTGTTGTAATAAAATATGCACTAGACATTTATTTGCTATCTGATGAATGTTCTTATTAATATAATATTGAACATAAATCAATTTGGTAAAATTCGTCTTTTAGATGTTTATTCTATCTCTAAAATTACATTTATTGTGAATTTTTTTTCTGAAAGCTAACACTTCAAGACGTAGTAGTCCGGCATTTTTCACCCCAGTAGTCATACTTGGGCTTGGCATTTAAATGTCGGTCAGACACCGTCGACCTGATCGGCGTGCGGTGGCAAGAAGGTTAATTGTTATACTCAGGTTTATCTTAAAAAATCCCAGCCCTCCTAATGGCCTCCCTGTCTTTGCTTTTTCTTTTTACATAGTTAAAAATCCTCTGCTACGATATCGTCCTCTACAGGTATAAATGTTATTTTATGTATATATTATTGCACCAACAGCTATTTTCTTCCTACAGGCAGTTTTTGTCTAGTATATATACAGCAAAACCTGCATTCAATGGACCCCTTATTAAACGGAAATTGGCCTTTAAACAGAAATATTTTATAGTCCCGTGAATTTGGGGATGAAAAACATGCTAAATTCCCTTTATTTAATGGAAACTGCCTTATGCAGACAATGGAAATGAAATTACGCCTTTTAAAGGAAAATTTTCAGTTTGCAGAGTTAAGACAATTTTCAGGCACCCGGTGAAAGTCTGCATTGTCAGCTCTGAGCACATGATGTTTAAGTTGAAACATAACCAAATTGCTGCTACCTGATTAATCTGGGAGGGGGTGCACTGATGATATCCAAATACTGAGAAATCTGTCAGTCATCCTTCACTGCATAGTTAACAGTAAGCCCGGCTGATTGTTTTTATTGTTCTCTCTTTCCTTTCTCAAATGACTTGTCACACAGCATACGAATACAGAGCTCTTAACAGTACACCTCTAAACTTAGACGAAGATGGTGGTTTAGTTCAGCTGTAGTCACCATGGCTTCGAAAACAAGAATTGTACTAGATCTTAACACGACAGTGAAAATGATTTATGCTAGTGAATGTGATAAATTGAGTGTAAAGCAGATCATGAAAGCGTTCAGCGTAGGCAAAATTCAGATTTACGACATTCTAAAGAAGAAAACGGAAATTCTGAAGTGGTGGGAAAATTGTGCTAATGGAAAAAAAGAGAGAACTTATAAAAACTGAAAATCAGGACATTAATGAAATAGTGTGGGAATGGTTTGTTAGTGTTAGGGCAAAAAATCACCGCATATCGAGGCCTATGTTACAGGAATATGCTAAAAAGGTAGCTGAAAAACTGGGCAAGACTGAATTCAGAGCATCTAATGAATGGTTGGAGAGTTTCCGCAAAAGACATCAGATATTTTTTAACAAACATTGTGGTGAATCGAATGATGTTAACACTGAAACCATCGCAGATTGGATTGCTAAACTACCTGCAATAATCAGCATACGAACCTGAAAACATAGCAAACTTCAACGAGGCGGGACTGTTCTTCCACGCGTTACTGAACAGATCATTGTGTTTAAAAAGTGAGAAATGTTTAGGAAGAAAATTGTCCAAGGAAAGACTGACTGTTTTCCTATGTGGTTTTATGTCAGGTGAAATGGAAAAACCCCTTGTGATTGGTAAGGCTGCTAAGCCGAAATGCTTCAAAAACATTGACCTTCAGAGCCTGCCTGTTGTTTGGAGATCCAATGAAAAGGCATGGATGATGTCACAGATCATGGAAGAATGGTTAACGGCATTTAATGGAAGAATGAGGAGACAAACTGGCATGTTCTGCTTTTTTTTTTTTTTTTAAATAATGGAACATGTCACGCACATGTAGAACTTTTCAATGTCCAACTTGCTTGTTTCCCTCCAGACACTACAAGTGTTAACCATTGTACCAAAGCATAATTCAGAATGTTAAAGTACATTTTCGTAATGTTAATGCAGTCTTTGCTCGCTAATATGGACTCCAAGTCGTGCTCCTCTGAGCTAGCCAAAATCATATCGATTCTAGATGCTGTAATTTGGATAAGCCAAGCAGTAAATAAACTGCTACCAGAAACAGTGACAAAGTGTTTCGCAAAGCAGGGTTTCCAGTGGGTCAAGTTACTGACCGTGAAGAAAATGAGGATGAGATTCAAGAATTACAAAACTACATCAATGAAGGTGCTTTCAGTTGCAGTGCCATGGAATATGTCAACATAGACAGTGATGTGCAAACTGAAACACAGTTGATATAGATGCCTTAATTGAGAATATGCAAAGTTTGGAAAGAAGAAGAGAAGGCAGAGGAAGATGAAGAGGAATATGTCCCCAAGTTGGAAGAAGATTGTAGGCTAAAGACTTATTGGGATGCTGTCAAAAGTTTAAAGGAACTGCAGCAATTCGCTCTATGGCTAAACGACCCAGATATGTTAGGTGTGATCTCTCATGCCAAAGTGTTTGTGCAAAGTCAAGCAGCTAAGCCGCAGTGTGTCCAGAAAACTCTCCTTGACTATTGGAAAAATGAGTTAATTGTGTATACAGTTATTTTCCATTCATTATATGTTTTAATGTATATTATACATATGTATTGCAGTAGAAATGTCTAAATACACACAGTTAAATAAGGTACACACATATTTTATCTCATTCTGTCCATTTATGCATGTTCATGGTTTAATTTTGTTAATAGCCAAGGCCTATCTTTATTAAATGGAAACCTCTCTTTATCTGAAATTTTCGAGAGTCCCACTCGATTCCATTGAAGACAGATTTTACTGTATATTGTTCAACAACGCTGTCAACTACCAGGATCGTATCAGCATCGCCAGTGTGCCGGAGTTTCGTCCCACAGATGTTCTTTTACATGCCAGCAAATCTATTGACATGGAGCTGTTGTTTTTAAGCACACTTAAAAACCCTCATTCTGGGCCGGGTTTAAATCTGCGACTTTGGGATCAGTAGGCCAGCATCTGACCAACTGAGCCAACCAGGCCGATTAGGATCTCTTATTTACTATATAAAACTGAATAAGAATTCAAAGACTGCTTACAATAAAGTTTCTATCAAAAATATTTTGCATCATTTTTACCTCCTCATACATGCATTATTTTAATTAAAATCATTAGAATCGTTTTTTAAAAACTAGCAATGAAACATTTTCCATGTAATAGGCTATTTGGGAAGAGAAATTTCCTGTAAATGTATGACCAATACCAATATTGGTATTTATCTGATGCTGATAGGTGCTCCACAGCAGCAAATACAGTGTGTTCAGAACGTCACTGTGCACTAGACTACAGATGTAGATTATGTTCGAAACCAAGTTAGGTTTTCTGCTTGAAATCTTGATACAAGTTGGCATAGTTGATCTACGCAGATGTGATTTTTTTTTAATCTGTGCTATAGTTTACATAACATTGAACTGTTTGGTTCAATTATCAGTTAATGAAAGCTATTGAATGCAATATGTGTAGTGTTTAGATGCTCAATTTAGTTTTAAATTATGGTGCATTCAACTGAGGAACATGGTTTTTCTTGTTAAACATGTCTTTCAAAAAGATAATGAACACACAGATTTAGTGCAGGAGCATTTGCTGAAACATTTCCAGAACTAGTTGTACCTCATCATAATGCAGTTTGAATTATTGATAAATTTCAAGAGACAGACTCAGTGTTAGATGTTGAATGAACTGGATGACCTCCTAAACCAGAGGTGGGCAAAAGCGGATTCTTGAACATCTGTGATTCGTGAACCTTTCGCCGTGTATAACCCGACCAAGGTCAGTGCAGTCCTGCATGGGAAGTGGCAAGCAGGCGAACTAATGTGGTGACGACACATATACGTCACGAAATTCTGTACAGTCTGATTTACTAACGTGCAGCGTAGTGTTCACAGTGATTATGCTAGTGATGGAACTTAAAGGAAATAAAATTCTTCACGAGCAAGCTCGGCGTGTTATTTATAATGTTATGTTTTGTGACAAGGAGAAGAAAAAGGTAAAAAAAATACCTATTGGAAATGCTACTTGATGCTTCTACTGGCTGCAGTAAGACAACAACATGCAAGATTAGGAAAGAGGACCAGCTTGAAGAAAGTGGGGCGAGCAGAATAAAATCACCTGGCAAGATTGTTAAACCTCCAGCAAATAAAATCATTTTGGACGAAATGGACAAGTGCCTCATTAGAAGAAAGTATCAGGATAATTACAAGAGTGTACTAAGAGAACGTCCTGATATAATGGCTCTAAGAGCATCATTTCTTGAACACTTAGAAGAAATGAAAGTGGGGAAAATAAGCCAGTGATATACATTGTTGAAACCTGGATTCAAAAACACTACACAGTTTCCAAGTGTTGGCTGAGTGACGATGTCTCAGGGGTGCAAATGACAGTGCTGGACAGCGTCTTATTATTGTGCATGCTGGCTGGCAAATAGGATTTATTCCAGGTGCTTGCCTCCTTTACGATTCCAAATCCAAGACATCAGATTACCATAACGAAATGAACTACGAAAACTACTCCAAGTGGGTGCAAAACCAACTTATACTTGGATTACCGCAAAACAGCATTGTTGTAGTTGACAATGGTCCTTTCACAATAAAGAAGACAATAACATACCCTCAAGCAACAATTTAAAGTCAGAAATACAAGAATGGTTACGGAACAACAATATACCATTTGACCCGGAAATAACTAAAGCTGAACTTGTCATTCACGCAAAACAGCACAGACCAAAGAAAACATACTCCATTGATAAATTATTCGCACATGCTGACCTTACAGCACTTAGATTACCACCCTATCATCCGGAATTAAACCATATCAAACTAGTCTGGCATTTAATAAAAGAAAGGTTGTCGACAATAATGTAGACCGTGTTTCTCTGTCAACACTAAAGACTTTAACACATGAAGCTACTGGAGCAATAACAGTAAATTACTGGAAAACCTCTGTTCAGAAGGTGAGAGATATTCAAGAAACATATTGGAAAAGAGATGCTCTTATGGAAGAAGAAATGGAAAGGATAGTAATCAATCCAAGACTAGACAGCAGTGACGAGTCTGAAGAAGAAATGGCCACCGGATCCGAGACCGACACAGCAAGTGTGGGAGACATCAAGGAATAATGAAGTTTCAGAGAAATGTTCAAATGTACTGTATTTTAATGTATTTGTGAATATATTTGATTTTTTATGGTATGAATATACATATAATACAGTTATACACACAGAGAAAATATCAACATGAGATCTGTTATTGTTCACCTTTTGCCAACCGGACTGTACAGGAGGACGGGCAAGGCATAATGCATACAAGTGGTGCCCTCCGAAGCAGGACTGCACTGGCCTTGGTCGGGTTATAACGATGCAACACAACGGTACACACCCCCTTACTTAGTTGATTTCAGGAGTCCAAAGGTTGTTTTGAAACTGGCATCAGTGAAGGAATTATGTACGTGTCAATACCTTCTACCCCATTTGTAACAAGCTATTACATGATTTTCTTCTTGGAGCCAATATTGAACAGCTTGATTGTAAATATCATGCCATGTATGACGAAAAAACTAGTGTTTTCTGATCTACACTTTTATATGTGTTGCATACATTTTCTGTTGTTATTATTATTACTACTACGATGACTACCGCCGCCGCCGCCACCACCACCACCGCCGCCGCCGCCGCCGCCACCATTAGAGCGTGCCAAAGTTCTAGGTTTACAATCTAAGCATAACACACAATGACATGTGACAACACTCTTAACCAACAAATCAAATTATGAAATACTTATTTCAAATGTATAAAATCACTTGATATGGTGCCAGAGGATAAGCTAATTAGTTACACTCCCATTCCTGAGGAGTTAAAAAGTGAGTTTACTTCACATGGATTCTGTGATTTCAGGAATCTTGAGAATGACATTTCAATGTTTATTAACCCTTTACTATAGATGTAGTCAGTGTAAGGGTTAACTTGCAATGTGAACTCACAGATCTACAAACAGATCTAGTGACAAAAAATAAATGCAGTGATTTAGTTGGCACAGAACTGTGTAAGGTAATATATGTTGGTTTGAGAGAATTTGCTGCTTGTGCTCCACATGTGTCTGTGAACATTTTTCTCTCTCTCTCTGATGAATGTTTCAGAGACCATCTCTCAGCGCAACTGCATATTCCTGTTACACATATTACCCAGAGTTTAAACGTCTTCTCAGATGTTCGGATGATGACAATGTGTGCAATTGCAATTTCACATAGTAAAAGTATGACCACCACTTTCCTGTTTAAAACAAACATGCTGATTGTTAACTGTACCAATCCACCACTGTCAACAGTTTAAGAAGCGAAGGAATACCACTCCAACCAGCAAGAATGTTATGTGGGTTGCGTGCACAGTGGATTCAGAGCAGACACTAGTCTACCCACCCCTGACCTAACTAATGAAAAGAAGTTGGTGAATATTTCTGACCCTATACAACAGAGCCCATTAAAAACAGGGACATGTTGGACAGGAAAAATATATTGACTTTAATTGTGCATAAAGCAATTAGGAAAACATTGAACTTGTTCTTGAATAAAGTAAGAGCAGTGCAAGAATTGAAGGATGCAGATTACAAAAAGGAATCCATTACAGTGACTTATTCACATGGTTTATTGAAAGGAACACCACTGATAATTCTTGATGTCACTTTCTATATAGACAAGGCTTGGTTCCACCTCTCTGGTTATGTTAACACACAATTGTGGTCAACTGAGAATCCTCGTGCTGTGTGTGAAACCCTCATGTATGATCAGAAAATTAGACTGTGGGTAGTAATATCCAGACGGCACATCATTGGCCCAATATTTGTTCAAGAAACTATGAACAGTGAATGTTATTGTTTAATGATCCAAGATATCATTGGCCAGCTAGAGGAAGCAGAAATCAGCTATTCATGGTTTCAATAAGTTGGTGCTACTGTGCACCAGATGATAACTCTGTGATATCTAGTACACAGTTTTAAGGAGTGCCATTTCTAAATACTTATGGTAGCTTCACTCGCCAGACCTTACTCCACCAGACTTTTTTGTTTGGGGAGCAGCAAAATGTGTAGTGTATCACGACCACCCATGCACGCTTTCTGACTTAAAAGCCAAAATAACTATGTATTGAGAAGTATATCGCAATTAGCAAGTGTTGCCCAATAAAATTAAGTGCGTTGAGACTTACACATCTGCCCTGTACAGCATTCCCAACGCATGTTGTAATTGCACAGAGACTTTCTGAACACCCTGTATAAATTAATATTGGCCTCTTTTAAAGTATGGTTTTGTTAACAGCCAAGCATTTTAATTATTTGATTCTATTGTTAGCTTCCTTGCTGATTTAGGAATGAATTATATATGCTTAATTTCATGTTGAAGCTTAAATGAGAATAGTTTGTGACATTTTTCACAACATATGCACATAGTAAAGCTTCCGTCATCTTTATTACAGATTAGGTCATAGATCAGCTAAAATGTAATACGAATACAGTATACATTATAATTTGTAGTACAATACATGTAAAGATAATACATTATGATATACTGGTGTATAACTTGTAATTTGAAATGCGTCAATAATAATAACAATAATAATAATAACCATAACAACTTTGATAAGCATATGATGTTGCGTATAAAATACACAGGTTGGTGTCATTGTCTTCTTCATGATCAGTTTCTAAATCTAAAGATCCCATTTCCAGTTTATTTTCAGAATCAGAATCATTTGATTCATGCAAGTTTCCATCCACAGGTAAGGCATCCTCTTTGCAAGCAGAAGATGCACTTCTTCCAAATCGTTGGGATTCTGTAGATCATACCTTTCACTCCTGTTCATGAGAAGTAGTAACAGCTCCTTTCAATGGTAAAGCAGTATTGCACAAATAATGAGGGAAAACAAATGCCATCAATATGTAATGAGAGCAGGCATGTAGGGTTTGGTTGACCTCTGTGACATGTAACTACCAATTAGTCATTCTTACAGCCAAAGAAATAAACACATAAGGAGGTTGTTGCTGCAACAAATAATCAATTAAGGTGTAATGTATGTCCTGGTCAGGTAATTGCACAAGTGCATTCGTTCGAGAACTATGACACTTAAATAAACCTAGGGGTGTCTCAGGCCTCTAGCAACCAACATAAGCTTAAACTGTGTTCACCCATATTAATAAAGTTTGTAATAGAACAATTATCTTTTATGAAATTCTGAGCATGATGGGCTGATTAGGAAAAGAAATACAGTGTATTTGTAGATCAGCCAGACTGCCTTGCGGCAGCACTGTGCCGGGCGAGGACTAGCGTGCCCTCCCTCAAAGTTGCACTCAAACGACCGGTAAGTCATGGGTACAGAACACTGACTACTGTACCAACTTATATTAGACTTACCTGCATCACAATAGATTTAAAACTGATGACCTTTAAACATGAAAACATTTCCTTTATCTCCAAAAGCAATTCTGGTTTACTTGGAAAAGTTCATGTTGACTGATTGCCTGTATTTCTCTTGCAGTTTTGCCCAATTCTGGTAACGTGTGTGAATTTGATGGTTACACTTTGTTCTTTTAACATTCCCAATAAATAAAAATCACATGGGGAGAGGTCAGTGGAACGAGGAGGCCACAATCCTCAACTAATTATTGTCACCATGCTTCCCAGTTTATACATAGAATTTGCAACAGTGTGTGCTATAGCCGAATCTTGCTGAAACCAGCCACAAAATCTTTAATTTCTTGTTAGTTGCAGAAAAAAAATTTAAAATAAAATATACATAAATAAATATGAATCAGCTGTTGTGTCGTAAAATATGGAACTGATAATTCTACATGCACTTGCTGCATACCAAACCCCAAATTTTGCAGTGTGGTGAAGAACTTCATGAATAATATGGAGATTTTCGGTAAACCAGAGTTGTTTCTGAAGATATAGGGAATGTGCATTGAAGGTCATCAATTTCAGCATCTGTTGTGATGCAGGTAAGCCTAAAGTAGGCTAGTACAGTAGTTAGTGTTCTGTGCTGGTGACTTGCCAATCGTTTACGTGTAACTCTGGCAGAGGGTGCACTGAACCTTATTCAGCCCGTTGCTGCCCCAGGACGGTCCAGCTGATCTAAGAATGCACTGTATAACATCAACAGATTTAGATTCCACACTACTGCAGTATCAAGTCAGATGAACTGTCCCTGGGCTGTTTGGACATCATTAAAAGCTGCAAGACTACATTTTGTTGCCACCCTGAAATAGGTGTGTTGGTGTTGTGCCTTGTAAACATTGGAGCTTCTCTCACAAAGCCCTAGATCATCACCCATAAGCAGGTCTATACAGTGTAAGCTGTAGAGAGCTCCACAGGCATAATACAAACATGGACCTGGAGACTGATGTCAATATTGAAGTGCTGGGTGTACCTTCAGATGCCATTCTTGATACCACTACATCATGAAGCACACCTGTGCATGCTGAGAAGCAATATCATGTTGCATATAAGATTGAAGTTTAATGTACACTCGTGGACAACAAAAAGTCATCTGGAATGCAAAATTTGTTGTGCTACATGGCACATCACCTTGTTTATACCATCTATGATAAGTTGTGTGGTGGCGGCAGCAGCAAGTTGTCACAAGTTCCAAATCGTAATAATACTAACCCATATGATCGATCAAGGCTCTGTGGCATGTAGGATTTAGAGGAATTTGGCATTCAGACATGACTTTTTGTTTCTTTTTTCCACGGGGGTACCATAGCTTAATAAAGTTACAGGTCATAGAATTGTGGGAATGTTTATATTGTTCTTATGGAAAGTTGGGACTTAAAATTTTATTATATAAACTATGGTAAAGCATAAAATCAGAGAATAGGAAAGTGAAAGTTTCTTTATACTTGAATAAAAATATGTGACATCTGAAAATGAAGGATTGCCATACTTCCAACATAACAGTTTCTTTCCTTTCCCCACACCACAGTGTGCATAATGTCTTTCCTCTTCACAATTGTGTATTTGTATATAGAGAAAATAAATCTGCAAATTTGAATTACATGTACTAAGATGTTTTTGTTTTAAATCTTCTTGCAGGTTTGTCACAAGCAGCTGCTAGGGAAACGATGCAAATCAAATATCCTTGAGAACATTTCATCGTGGGAATAGTTCCTCTGCTACACAGCTGTGAAATAGGGACTTGACTCCAAGAAGTACTTAATGGAACTTCAAGAAATGATGAAAGGATACTTGATTTGCATCCTTGATCTTTGAAATCCATCTTAATGGTACACACTGTAACAGTGCAAACCAAATATTCTTAATAGCATTTCACCATTTGCATGAACTGTGCTGTACAGCTGCAGGAGATGACATTTCCAAGATATCAAAATATCAGGAAGTATCCTTCACTTGGAATTGCTGCACCAAGTTTAGCATCTGACTTATTCCTCATAGGTGCACATGCATTTTAATGTATCATAAAATTTACAAAAGCTGGATCACATTTAAATTAACAAACCATTTATGCTTTTGATACAGTAATTATATTAGGTGTTGTACAGTATTGTGAGAGATTAATGTATGTTTTTCAACTTAATTAAATGTACACTAAATAAGGTATTTTAAACTGTAATCTGAAAAGAGAATAATATGCTTGACAGGAAACTGAGAGAAACTTTTCCGCCCTACCTCTTGCAGTTCAGTGCAAGTTGCATTATTTATTACCAGATTACACAGGTTCATCTTGCATTACCTATAAGATTCATTTGTGATAACATTGAAACTTACACCCAGTGCATCTATCTAGATGACTATGATACCTCAGCTACTTATTTCATTGCTTACATGGCATAGGCACTGTTAAGAATATTACCACAAGTTGTCATGGAACCTTGAGTCTAATATCATTTGTAGTATATTAAGTTTTGGAGGTAGTATCCTTAGTCAGATGAGAAAAGTTATCGATTGTGTGCAGAGAGGACAACTTTTAAATTACTTGGTATGCTGCTCAGTAAGATGAAGCCTGTTTCTTCTACCCTCACAATGGTACTGATTTTATCAACCGTGACTCATCTTTTCCGACCCTTAACGTGCACAACAGCAAACTGAATAAGGGAATCAAATTAAAGAATCCTCTAGTCAATCTTGTAACACCACACTTCATTAATTTTTAATTTATTAGAACATGTTTAAAGAGCATTTGTTCCCATCTTCAGCTATGACCTTACTGGTGAGAGATCCTGGAGGAACTCAATATGTAGACACCGAAACATCAAGTGTAGTAACTGCTAACTCTTGCAGCGGTAGTAGTATGCTGAATTTACTAAGTTGGTCATAGGAGTATCCCTCAAAATTCATTATATGGCCCTTGTTCTTCAAGGATATTTCACCAATTGGGCCATAGCTGAGGATGGGAACAAATGCTCCAAAAGCGTTAGGACTGGAAGTAAGGAAAATATATAGAAATTTGTGATAAATTAGGTGGAGAAGAGTGAGCTTGGTTTAGGACTGAGCTTTAGAGGGTATAAATTAGAGAGTATAAAAGAGGAATTTAGACTCAACATATGTCCATTATGTGATGGTATTAAAGATTTCTATTATGTCATAGATTGTGATGAGACCAAAATATGGAGGGACCAAATTGTTCCACAGAAATGGCAGCTATTACCAAGTGACATAATAAAAATAAGGATTACGAAGAAGAAAAAATAAGGGAGATCAGAAAGGTAGAGAAATTATTAGGAAAAAATGGAGTAAAATTGAGGCAAAAAATTTCAGTATCAAATCAATAATTAAAGGATACCTATCTATAAATGGTTCGAGTGTATGTGAATTGTAATTTAGTATATACATTATTGGTGGAGAGCATGGCATACAATGTATCAGTAACTATAGTGTTCAATACCTTTATGCCAGAGGCAACTCAAGAGCAGAAAATTGTAAATGTAAATTGTTCTTAATTTGTAAATTCAGGAATAGCCTTATGTATGCTCATGTATAAATTATAATTGTACAAAGTGAAGATAAATAAATTCATTCATTCAACTAATTACAAGTAAAATATAGTGTTGCAACTCCAACTAGATCATTTGCTTCATATGATCTCTCACAAAAGTAAATACCCAACTTTGGTGATATCTGCGCGAAGGGTCACCTAATTCTCAGGCATACTTGCATAGATGGTATGAGAATTAAATTAGTCATATGCTTCCCTTTGCTGTTCAGAGGACACAGCAACCATGTCACCTTGTAGCTCACCTCACAGTTTTGAAAGGCAATATTTCAGCAATCCTTCTACATTAACAGTCAAACATTGCAAATTTAACTTCAGTGCATCTGCAGAAAATATGTTCTTATGGTGTTTTGTCAAGTTGTTAGAACTAAAATGATTCCAGTGTTGAGTGTTAGACTTAAAAACGTGAGTTTAATCAGTGAGATGAAGCTCGTGTGTTCACTATAGCGAAGCTGGCTAAGGCATGTTCATTCAAATCTACAGTGGTGGGCTAACATTAGTTTGAATCCCATTTAACATTCTTTTTTTTTATTTCCCTTTTTCTTGTTTCTTTCTTAACGGCAACATCATTATATAACCCGTGTGAAATATAAAATTATACAAACAAATGAAATCTATTTCTTTAAATGCTGCAGTAGCATTGCAATTTTAAAACTGAATGCTTTAAAAGATATTAATTCAATTGCTGGAAATAAAGCAGGGAGCACACCTATCTCAACTGTCAATGATGCCTCTCAAAATTAACATTTCCCTTCAAATATTCACATTCAGACCTCTATAAATTTCATAGACTATTACCATATTAAAATATAAGGATGTAATAGTGTAAAATACAGTTTTAATGGTCATAAAAATTCATTCTTACAAGATCTGGATGCCAGTGAATAATGTAATCACTGACACATTAAACAGAACAGAATACAGTTGTAGATTACTTCAGCAGAAGCAACCTTTGCACCTAGCAAGATTGCCATGTTGTTTATTTCCAAGCACTACGCAATGTTGCCATGTCCCCATTAACTCAATTTCTAGCAGTGTGTTTCCATCCGATTCTCCGTTCCTCATAAACGGCTGTAGAGAATGAAACACATTTGTTAATTTTGTATTTCAGAAAATGAACATGCGAAAGGCGAGGATCAAACCCCCAACAGCTAGAAGTTCTGAATTCCACAGTTAGTGGCAGTGCTCTCAGCTATTCTTCACTTGGGCATTCATGCTGTATCATATGATATTGAGCTTGTCACTAACTTGGCGGCTAATTTTACTGCAAGGTGGAAAGTTTGTTAGCACCTTCAGAAATGGTCTAAATTCTTTTTTTTCCCTAGATATTCATTTACGTTTATTTAGAGGAATAAGAGATGAGAATATTTCTATAACAAGCACGAGTGTCGCAGTGTTTAGTGCAGAGTTTAAGTTTACTTATTTTTGTTAATGACAGACAAATGATAATGAAATACCTGATATCAATAATTAATTTATATTTATTACCTACTCAGAATATATGTCTATCTTCAGGAATAGGAACATCTTTAAGATGTTACCTATCTTCAAGAAGGCTTTTAAAAAGGATCACTTTTGAAACATTTATTTTAGTTAATATTTCTAGCACTTAAAGGTGCTTTTAATGTAAGAGTCTCATTTGTTTTTGGTCTTCTGTGCAAGTAAAGTGATTATCACTGCACATGGTTTTGCTTTCTAAAGTTCTGTAAACAAGGAGCACTAATAATCACTTTGATTTCCTTCACGTCCAGAAAAGGTTTGTTTCATATCTTCAGTTAAGGTTTTTAAATCATCATGCTCTGAAAGATTATTTTCATTAAATGTCCTTAATGTTAGAGGATGTACTGTGCTACTTTTCACACAAATCATAAAGTTTAGGCCAGCCTAAATATTAACAGCTACAGAAATTACCTTCATTATCTCATTGGTGCATAATGATCATGATTCATCACTCTCATTTACAAAACATGTGTTTGAAACTAATACATACTCTTAATTTTTTGCCTAACTCTTCCATTAGATATAATAGTAATTTTCAGTTTTGATAATTACTTATACCAAATAAGAACTCATATCTAAAGATGAATGACTCATGGGTGTTGGTATTAAATAAATAAGTTGAGACATGATTGAAACCCTGAAGGAACATAAAGTTACCAATTCCTTGCAAACAAGATTCGATTTAAATCTCCAGTTTACAAATCAGACATCTACTCCTACGCAAGGTGAAGGTTTTGACTACTAAGTTAATTTTAGTGAACTATAATACCTATCAGATATCACATCTTAAGTTTAGAATATCACTGCCCCCTGTAAATCATCATGTATTCAGTGTTCAATCCTCCATTATATAGGAGCATGAATCTGTTGTATCCTGTTTTATATTAATGATACTTTTAAGATCGGGAATGTGCAATTACTATTATATCATTTTATCCTTATTTGTTAATGAAAACAAAGAAACTGAAACTCTACACTGAACACTGCAATACTCGTGCTTGCTATACAAATATTCTCTCTTCTTATCCTTTAAATAAATGTAAACGAATATCTAGAAAGAAAAAAAAATTTAAACCATTTCTAAAAGTGCTACAAATTTTTCTTCTTGTAGTGAAATTAGCTGCCAAGTTAGTGACATGCTTAATATCATGATACTGCATGAATGCCAAGTGAAGAATGGCAGAGAGTGTCAAATCAATGGCTGTGGAATTCAGAACTGCTAGCTGCTGAGGGTTCAATCCCAACCATGTTTATTTTCAGAAATACAAAATTAACAAATGAGCTTAATTCTCTACAGCATTTTATCGGACATGGAGAATCTGATAAAGGCACACTGCTGGAAATTGAATTAATGGAGACATTTTTCTTTTTTGGGTTTGGGGGGGGGGGGGGTTAACCTCCAAGGTAATGTCATATCGGACAGTGAGTGACTGAAATGGGTGAAATGATGCTCAAATGAGCCCGAGTCTATACCCGACATTCGTCTTCTCAGGATAAGGGAAATCCTCGGAAAAAACCTTACCGGATAATTACCCTAAGCAATATTTGAACTCGCAACCTCTTGAACGTGAGGCACACACGCTAATCATCACGCTACCGAGGCGGGCAATTGGGACATGGCAGCATTGTGTAGTGCTTGGAAATAAACGACTTGGCAACCTTGCTAGGTGCAAAGGTTGCTTCCGCTGAAGTATCTATAATCGCTCCACCGTTAGATCCGCACTTGGTGTAAACACAAGCCATCAACAACGAACTCGCAATACGCCTAAACCAAAGCACACCATAAAATATAGTACCTTAAATATCGGCGGGTATCTGTGAGTTTTCAAGATGTACGATAACCCTGGTAAAGACTACTTAAATGTAACGCGATATTTCTAAAATTCCTGAGTAAATATCGTTCACCATTAGTGCTGAAATACTGCCCGCCTTCCGTAATTTTTTAAATGTTGTCTTTCAATTTTTTTTTATTAAAGACACACAGTCAATAGGTATTATCAAAACCTGTTCCCACTACTGAATTTCGTAATTGCTTCAAAGCTTTTATTGTTGCTCGCCTCGCGAGATACGCCATATGACTCCCGAAACGGCTCTCTAGTGCTACTTGGAGTTTTCCGGGTTGCAAGTGTAGCCACTTTGACGCCGGCGCCTGCTAGCACAGAAACATCAACATTAGTGCTGTCAAGTGCTACCACCGTAAATGCTGTTAGCATAAGTGCGGTCAGCATTAGCACTGTCAGTATACGTGAGGGCACAAGTGCTGTCAGAATTAGCACTTAGGCTGATAGCAATTATGCTGACAGCACTAAGTGACCTGAAACCTGGACAGACGTGTTCGCCGTATTGCAAAATGTAAGAATAATAAATTTGGTTGACTTCACTGAAGTAGCTTTCAATTTGTGAAACTACAAAAGTTGTCAAAAAAAAAAAAAAGTCGAAGTAATGAACTATACAGAATGGAAGGGAAGTCATTACATTCCTTCTAATATGTGCTTCATAGAAGCATTACAAACAAAAAGGTCGAATGGTATTTTGTTCTTTGATCAGCCGATTTCGAAAAAATAAATGGGTTTTGATCCAAATTGGATGCGTAACTCCACAAGAATGTACGAAGATAAGTTTGTTACTTGTAAGATGCGTGGAGTAACTTATTTCTAACGTAGCTTTGGTAGTAATTATGGGACATCACACAGGGTTTCAAAATAATTAATCACTTAAAAGACACGAAGGAATACTACGAACAGCTCCTAAAGACGTGTAGCATGTCGACAACGTTGCATTGAGGTAGGCCAGGGAATTGGCCTGGTTTGTGGATGTAAACATGCCGGCCACTTTCACTTTCGCCCTAATGTTTTGGAAACTAACGCTTGTGATTGGCGTACACTCGCACAGTAAACACAGGACAAGGCAGGGTATGAGTTCGTTTTCAAGACGCACCGTAACCCTGTTTGTTTATATACTGAGCTACGGAAAGTGATGATCACCCACACAATCTGCTGTGTTGTCAGCTTGTTTTTGACAAAGCTAAAATATCTCCTTAGGAAATGGTCAGAGACAAAAACGTAAGATACAAAATGTGTTCCAAATACCGAGATCTATCACTGGTTTAAATGAATGTAATGACTTCCCTTCCACCCGGTATAGCCACCTTACCTTGGTTCCTTCCCAAACATCAACACAATTTGAAAATCACTTTACGGAAAGGGACCAAATTCAGAATTCTGACGTTCTACAACACGGGCAACACATCTACACCGTCGCCGAGTCTCTAGAACCACGCATTCAAAAAATAGTTTTCTTTAAACTCTGAACACTTAAATCCGAAAAGTTGGAACAGGTTTAAAATTTTTGAAAGTGTCCCCATACGACAGTTGTTCCCCACAATGAGAATCAGTGAACAAATCGGGGATCACTTACAGCCTTTGTCTCATTTTGCGGGTCGAGAACGGGGAATCCCAGAGAGATGCTGTTTTCACCAGGAGGTGCGCCGGCGCCTGGCCTAGAATATGGGCCCATAGCCCAGGTCTGGACATTTCGGACAAATGGACACTTTGCAGCCGAACTAATAGGCCGATCCGGACGAGCCACACATTTTCGGAATCTGCATCGAATGCTGCATCTTTTGGGTGCTGTCTGAAGCCCATAGGAAAAAGGTTATTCACAAAGTCCCGTCTTTCCCGGGCTCTAGCGCTCAAGCTAATGGAATCAGGATTCTGCCTTTATGGTGCGCTCGTGTACCTCGTCTAGTAGAACACACCTATGTCAAGCTCTTTTTAGGGTTCGCCGTTTCGGAGTTATTCAACGAAAACTTACCATGGTGAGCCCGGGCACCGGACATTTTTAAAAAAGTATGACATGTGGAGATTTTTATGCTGAACGTAGTGCGAACCTCGAATTTTTTAAAGGTCTGTAACTTCATGAAACAGCCCCTCAAACATCGTAGTTTCCTACTAAGTTCGTGCCTATGGTAGGATCTGGATGACCCCCCCTCACTTTTGGAATCTTCCAAAGGCCTATGTACCCATTTTGGGCATTTGGCCCATAGGGATAAAGTTTTAAAAAGTGTCACCTTTCCCGCTCTCTAGCTCTTAAGCCCCTAGGGTCAGGAGCCTGCGTCTGTGGTCCACTTATGCACCTCAGCCAGGTGCACCATTGGTCATGTAGAACTCCTGCCTGGGTCAGCCGTTTGAGAGTTATTCTACGAAACCGCGCCACGCCGACCTCGGCCATTCGACACTTTTCGAAAAAGTACGTCGTGTAGATTTTCCAAATTCCCGTAACTTTTCCTGCCACAACCCTTCAAACATCGGTGTCCCACTGGACCGAGTGAGCTAAATTCATAATTCTGAGGTTTTGGAATACGGGGAACACACCTGGATATGTTCCAAGTCGCTGCAGTCCTTGGTTCCAAAATGAGGAAAATTGTCTAATTTTTCAACTTCTAACTAAGAGAAGTGGTGGGTGATTTAAGAGAACTATCCCTTGGGCTTAACAGCCCTCGTCAAGGACTATTGGGATCCGTGCTTCAAATTTAATCGCGTCCCTCGACTCGACCTTGAAATAGACTTTTGTTGCTGGAGGGCGTAAACGGCTCCGGAGGAGGCTGACTCTCGGTGCAAATACAATAAAGTGACATCTCCCCCTGCATCTAAAATATGGCGACTCTAGCACTATTAGCGCGGTGGTGGCGTCGGTGTAAACATTTCGGGCAAAAGGGGCGAACGGGGCAAGATGGAGCCAAAGTGCCCATAACCGAATTTGCTGGCCTCGCCCCTGAAAGTTTCTAACACCATCACGAAATCACCCGGTATATCTACACCCATATCTATTTATTATTATTATTATTATTATTATTATTATTATTATTATTATTATTATTATTATTATTATTATTATTATTATTATTATTATTATTATTATTATTATTATTATTATTATTATTATTATTATTATTATTATTATTACTACTACTACTACTACTACTACTACTACTACTACTACTACTACTACTACTACTACTACTACTACTACTACTCAAGTTATTACTATAATATACATATATATATTATATTTAAAGTATTAGTTATAGGTATAATACTTTGTATAAAATTCAAAATCTACGTAACCAAAATTTGTAAAAACAACATACAACAAAAATTGTATACTTTTGATTAATAAGTAAGTTTATATACTTTAATATAATAATAATTTGGGCTAAAATCACTAAAATTTAATTGTTTTTAAATAATTTTACAAAATTACCTCTCGCTATTACTTCCTAAACGTCCAAAAATTTTGTAAAATCACATTTCACTTCACTAACTCAACTTTCACATCACTAAATCACTTATTTACTTTTAATTAGGTTCACTAAATAATCAAGGCCATATTTCGCTTAAAATCCTATCACTCACTTGATCATTAACACTTGCGGTCACTCTATCCGTCGCCGATCTTCCTATCAATGCTTGATGCAGCAATCCCGAGAAACGCCTCCCACCATGGTGACGACTCGACTCGCCACTCCTTCCTGGTCATCGTCTCCCTCCGAGTTGGTAGTGGGTTGAAGGCCCTGTCGCCTTCCTCACACCGATAGTAGTTCCTCTGGCATACCGCATCCCCATCCTGTCGGTCTGGGTGGCTCAGTTGGTTAGACACTGGCCTACGGATCCCAAGGTCGCGGGTTCAAACCCGGCCCAGGCCGATGGTTTTTAAGTGTGCTTAAAAACGACAGCTCCATGTCAGATTTACTGGCATGTAAAAGAACTCCTGCGGGACAAAATTCCGGCACACCGGCAACGCTGATGTGATCCTGGCAATTGACAGCGTCGTTAAACAAGAAAATAATTTTTTTTAAAGCATCCCCATCCTGACTATTCTATTGTGCTCGGTCCCGTTACCTCGATGTCTTGATAATTAAATTCCGTCCTGCTCCCTTTCATCATAATATATATTTAGGTTTTCGCGGTTTCTTGTCGTGTTCCTGGTCTGATTTCTTCGTGATCTTTCTGTTACATTTCTCGCTATGTTTCCTACTTGTCGAGATTGTTCTATAATTATCTTTCTAGCGTATAAACTAATCTTGTTTGCTAGAGCCTCTAAATGTGGAAACAGATCTTTGTTACGTATTATATCAAAGAACTGATATCTGTGTAGGTTTTCTCTTTCCTCAAGCGTAATTTTTTTTTTTTTTTTTTTTTTTTTTTTTGGGGGGGGGGTCATTCAAACACAACGTGCTCCGGTGTGTCCTGTTTAAAGCATACATCACGCTCATCAGTGTTCAATTTATTAATCTTTTTCCAATAAGTGACATAAGGTCCATGACCAGATAAATAGTGTATAATTCCTTTCGCGTTATTCAAATGTCTGAGTGCTAATCTTTCGGAGATATCCGTGAAGAAAGAAATGGCACGCCTTCCTTGATTTATAGTCTCCCATTCTTCTTGCCAAATGAACATCAGTCTAGTTCTAATTTCCCGCTAGTAGTGCAATACTGCTCCATAATATCAGCAACTGCATTGAAGTTTCCTTGTTTAAGCAAAAAATAAGCTCCTCGAAGTCTTAGAGTTCAGTCTACTGGCCAAATTCCAGTTATTACAAAAAATGCCAAAGTAGGGGTTGTTTTATAAGCTCCCGTAAATCTTAATAAAACTTCCCTTTGTGTCCTTCTTAGGATATTTCTAATCATCACGTTTTTCATCCTAGTAGCCCAAATTCCAGCACCGTATGTTATTATTGAGCTGAATATACTTGTATGATATATGCTAACAGTATGGAGCAGAATTTTATAATCAAATTGAATTATTCTAGAAAGTTTCATCATAGTTTTTTCGGCTTTGACCTTACTTGTACTGTATGATAAGTTTCCTTTGCACAGGCTGATCTGGCATTTCCTCCGGTTTTTGGTTGGCGTTGGTCCTGTTGACTCTTCTGGTTATTGTACCTCTGGTGCCTTTTCCTTACTTAGTTCTTTTACAAGCTGAAGGATGAAGTTTTTTTTCTACCCTTGTATCCCTCACTTGACTGTAAATGACCCACGCATTGACAACAGTAATGTCTAATATATTATAGAAAACATGCATTGGCCATCTCCTGTTGCTACTTACATGTAATTTTGTCTATGACATGTACCCTAAATTTGGTAGCATTGTGGAAAGTAGCAGTTTCTGGTTTTTTCGTTGTTTCTTTGCTCACTACTACTTCAGCATATAAAGTGCTAAGAACAATCACGTTCTTATTTTTCTTTGCTTGATAAACTGTCAGGGTGCAGTTTCTCTTGCCAGTCTGTCGCAAACTGGTTCTGGAATATAATTCAGCACTGAGTTTCTTTAGCTTATCAGGGATCTCACGGCGAGATTCTTTTATTGTTCCTACCAAAGTCGTTTTCTTTGATCGGAGGTTTTTGGCAAGTTGAAGAGAGGTGAAGAAATTGTCTGTTGTTACATTTCTTCCTTGATTTACAAATGGCTCCATAAGACGCAGAGCAACGTGTTCTCCCAGAATTTGTGTTCCAGATCGGCTGCCATCCTTACCCAGGTAAGGGGAGGTATTGCAGACATAGCTTGGTGCTACGCCAGCAGCAATCAGAATTTCAGCCCATATTTGTCAAGCTTATTTGGTATAAATTGCGTAAACCTACACCTTGTTTTGCTTGGAAGCAACTGTTCATCAATGGTTAGATTTTCACTTGGACGGTAACAGCGAAGACAAGTTTCCCACAAACTTATTCAATATTTCTGAAACAAGAGCAAACTTGTCAGTTGGTGAACGTTCACCGCGTGTTGATTTCCCATCAAACCGTAGGAATCTGAGTAGCTCCTGACATCTGCCTCGAGGCATTGTGTCCTTGAAGATACCAGACCCCCAAGAGCGCGACCAAGATTATCCACAGACATATCTTTTGGACATGGTACCCGGGCACACATGATGGCTAATACGTTTTCCAGCTCCTCGAGAGACACAGTCCCATCGTTATTTTTCAGTTCTCTCCTAGCATTTGATTCTGTGTATTTCTTCAGGAGAGGAAGCATAGATTCATCAAACAGCAAACGAAAAGCACCGATTGCAGAGTCATCCACTCGGTGATAAGTATATGTAGTGGGTCCTCTGCTCCTTTAGGATGTTTACAGCAGCTCTTCTTCCAGACGAAGTTGAAGACGAGTTGATAATCTCCCACTCAGTTGAGGAACCCTAATAATCGTTTTAGAACTCGGGCCCTTCCTCTTGAGTCCTTTCAGGCAGAGTTGCAACATCTTAACATGAATCTTGTGGCTAATGAAACACAAAAGAACTGGAGTTCAGAATTTTGGCAACTGAGATTCCACGTGGAGTCAACATGTAACTGTCACGTCCTTAAAATCAGCGTTACTATTGGTCTTCAAGGGCAGAGATAGAGTTCTGCCTTTTCTGAAGCGTGGAGATGGATTTATGACAGTCATTAGTTGTGGATATGCGCAAATTTCCTTTGTGGTCCAGCTGCACATGCGTTGACTAAACAGGCTTTAACAGTGCTGCCACTCGCATACCATACATACTCATTCTTCTTAAACTGAATTTTGTAACTTAAATTGATTGTAAATGAAATTTAGTTCTAAACTAAATTAGTTGTGTTTGGAAGAAGCTGTAACGGTTAAACAAACGGAGGTTTAGCAGCGCTTTCGACTGGTGTCATGGTGTCAATGTTCGCGGGGACTGTGAAATAAATTAGTGGACCATGAACAGTGCAACTAGTATACTCATAAGACCAATACTGAATATTGAACAAATTCAAAATCCGTGCAAAAATAAAGGTGGTTAAAGCAAAAAATTTAACCCTTCATTGTACAGGTATGCGGACTGTGTTTGTGGATGCTAGATTAAAAACGCGCTTCTGTTATTCCTGTTTGGTAACTGTAGTGGCAACCACACTACAAATAAATAAGTTCACCACACGAGGACAGTTTTGTGACACGCGCTAATAAATCACACATGCAAATAGTTCAAGCGCTAATGTATATAGTTGAGCTTAATAAAAAAGATAGCGCTACCGGTATCTTACACGAGATGCCGGGCCATTAGGCAACAATAAATGGATGGATGGCGGGCGGACGGACGGACCGGCGGACAGACAGACAGACGGACGGACCGACGTACAGACAGACGAACGGACCGATGGACAGACAGACGGACTGACAAATAGATAGATGGGAGGGTAGGCAGGTAGATGGGTGGGTAGGTAGGCAGGCAGGCAGGTAGGTAGGTAAGTAAATAAATAAATAAACAAATAAATAAATAAATAAATAAATAAATAAATAAATAAATAAGTAAATAAATAAAGAAAGAAAGAAACAAACAAAGAAACAAACAAAGAAACAAACAAACTAACTAAATAAATAAATAAACAAACAAACAAACAAACTAAATAAATAAATAAATAAACAAACAAACAAACAAAGAAACAAAGAAATAAAGAAACAAAGAAACAAATAAACTAACTAAGTAACTAAGTAACTAAGTGAATAAGTGAATAAGTGAATAAGTGAATAAGTAAATAAATAAATAAATAAATAAATAAATAAATAGGTAGGTAGGTACGTGGGTGGGTGGGTGGGTAGGTAGGTAGGTAAGTAGGTAAATAAACAAGCAAGCAAGGAAATAAGTGGGTGAGTGAGTGAGTGAGTAAGTAAATAAATATTTTGTTGTTTAACGACGTTGACAATTGCCAGGATCACATCAGCGTCGCCGGTGTGCCGGAATTTCGTCATGCAGGAGTTCTTTTACATGCCAGTAAATCTACTGACATGGAGCCCATCAGTCTGGGCCGGATTTGAACCCGCGACATTGGGGTCAGTAGGTCAGTGTCTAACCAACTGAGCCATCCAGCCCGACGCCATTACGCAACGATTGCGAATTGAAATAGAGAGGGCTAGCAGCCAGCAGGCTGTCTCAACTGGCTCCTCGCCTCGTACGGTCCACCACACGGGCAACCGTTGGCGCGAGTAATCTCCAACCTCAAATTCATCTTTTTCTAATGCAACAACACAGACCTCTCTATTCCTCTCCTCCATCCCTCCATCCGCGAGGTCTAGCTTCGCTGGTGTGACGATCCCGGGTGGTGCTCTAACTCAGCAGATCTCTCTGCTAGCGTGTCTCGCACCATCAAACAGGAGCGTCACCGGTCTTAGCTAGTTCTCTAGACACACTTGGAATTTTGTGGAACTGCCGAGGAGTGCGCAGAAAGAAGAACGATTTGGCGGACCTTCTGAAAATTCACTCGATCCAAATTGCTCTGCTAAACGAAGCTCATTTAGGCCAAACCATGGGCGTCGCGAAACGGGGGCAAGGGGGGGGGGGGCGCGGCCCCTCCGCCCCCTTGGAAGTTGGTGAACTTAATGTGCAGCCAGTTACTGCCTATTATTTAATTTATATTATTTTAATTTTGATGTAAAGAACAATTTTTATTTAGCACAAATTAATACGGTTATCTGCAACAAATATTATACATTTTGACACTAAAATAATGATTTAATATTATATGATTGTAATTTCCAACATGTGGCCGCTCCCCACCCCCCCCCCTGGAAAAAATCTGCCGACACTCATGGGCCAAACAGATTTTCACTTCCTAGGTATATAATTTATAGGACAGACCATGACCGTCGGGTGGAGGGATGACAGTATTCATACAATCCTCAATTTGTGATCATTAAGTCACCATCCCGGAGCTTAATCGTTTAGAAGCTACCGCGCTAAAAATCAGTACGTTCCATGCTGTATTTACGCTAGCAGCTATTTACAATCACCCGGGGGATATTGACACGAAGGACGTTGATAAAATCATGCGTTTAGACACAAAAATCACAGCGGCTGGGGACTTTAACTGTACGCATCATATATGGCACAGTTTAAACTCAAACCCGCAAGGAAAACATTACTGAACTATATAAACAACAATAACTTTCTCGTGATGGGACCAGAAGAACCTACACACATCCCTCAGGTTAATAACTATACACCGGATTTATTAGACATCGCGATTATAAACAATATACGTTTTAATATTCAATGCGTGTACTACAAGAACTAACGTCGGATCATATTCCGGTGCTAACGGAAGTTACATTGCCTCTTAGGTTTAAACTAGAAGCACCCACGTTAAACTACAATCAGGTTAATTGGGATGATTTTAGGAACACAGTCGAGAACTATATACCTGATGTTGAGATAAATTCACGACAAACACATGACGAAGCTATAGAAAAATTAGAACTTGGAATTAAACTCGCGACAACTAATTACGTACCACTGAGATACAGGCCAGCAATAAATGTCCGGTATCCGAATGACATTAAACCCTTGCACCAAAACTGCAATCGGATAACGCCGCAAATGGCAGAGGACGACGAATCCAATCCATCGACAGGATTACCTGGAAGCAAGAAACGAAAAAATCGCCCGAACTAGCGGAGTTTTCACATCATGAAGGCACAATGGCTCTTATGGAGAATTGGCGCGGCGTTGACACGTATGTTGCCCCACTGCGATTACCGCGCTTTTGCTCACAACCAGTTTTGTTATTTATTATTATTATTATTATTATTATTATTATTATTATTATTATTATTATTATTATTATTATTATTATTATTATTATTATTATTATTATTATTATTATTATTATTATTATTATTATTATTATTATTATTATTATTATTATTATTATTATTATTATTATTATTATTATTATTATTATTATTATTATTATTATTATTATTATTATTATTATTATTATTATTATTATTATTATTATTATTATTATTATTATTATTATTATTATTATTATTATTATTATTATTATTATTATTATTATTATTATCATCATCATCATCATCATCATCATCATCATCATCATCATCATCATCATCATCATCATCATCATCATCATCATCATCATCATCGTCATCATCATCATCATCATCATCATCATCATCATTATTATTATTATCATCATCATCATCATCAGCAGCAGCATCACCATCACCATCATCAGCATTACCATTATCATTATCGTTATTATTATTAATTATTGTGAGTATTAGTATTGTCAGTGTTATTAGTAGTTATATTATTATTACTATTGTTGTTGTTGCTGTCAAACAACTAAAAATTGTTTTTCGCTCGCCACTTTTAATAATTTCGCCCTTTTTTCTGCGATCCATTGCGCACCGATCACTTAACTGCAATGCACACGATTACCAGAGAACTTTTAAAACTTGCTCACAACTCAAATTCCCGAAACCTATTGAAAACCTCCACTGAAGTACAATCCCTTATCGGCTCTTCAAATGTTAATAGCTTCTGGGTTCCATCATCTGCAAGACAGGAGCACCGGGTGTCGTTGACCGTGTCCCTTCCGCGCTAAAAATATTTGCCTTTAAATGGTGGTTCATTGATACCTTGGTACTGGAGATGTTCTATATGTATATAAAAAATAATTTCATTATTTCCTTGACAACTTTGTCGCTGGAAGTTTTTACGTAGACTTATAGAACGAGAATTAGCCAGCGACATTTTCCAGTGTATAAACGAAGAATACTAACACTTTGTTTTAAAAAACATATGTTTAGACATATTTATATAATCCAAATGCCAACGTGGCCCATAAATGGAAGGGAATAATCCAGATTTTCTTTCATTACAACAATTTCTGTTGAAAACCATGTTTAGACTTTCGGAGCGAGAAAGATGTTAATAAATCTGCTTCCAACAAAATTTTAGACTTTATTATTTAAAAAAATGTACAATTATATAAAAGGTTTATCGTGCATAACATAGTAGTCTTCGACACATTTCACACCAAAATGCATGTTCATACTTTATCTTAGTCGCATTTGAAAACACGCACACTTGGCAACGGCGCACTTGATTCTTCCATAAGAAAAGGATGGTCCATAAGAGCCCGTTGTGCCCTCATGACGTGAAAATTCCTGTATGGCATACATAGGGAACGAATGAAATCAAACTTCGGAGAATCTCTACCCCCTATCAAATTCGTTTGGCGAATAGGAAGCGCAAGAAAAATAATTCCACCACTTATAAATCTTTACAATAACACTATCGCTGAGCTCCTTCAGGCCAAAGCTAAGGTCTTCGTCTCAACACTGGAACGAGTATTCAAACCAAATCCTGCAGTGGGACAAGCAAACAAAGAGGAAGTACAGAATATTGAACAGGGAGTAAGTGAAACAGACTACTCGACCATACACAAAAACATGCCAGAAACCATTGTTGGCGGGATAGGCTGGATTATCAGACATCTGCCCAACAGAAAGGTCCCGGGGCCCGATAAAATACCCAATGTGTTGCTTAAAAATCTCCCACGAATAGTGCTTCTACTCCTAGTAAACATTTTCAACTACTTTCTCGATAAGGGTAGATTTCCACCGCAACGGAAGGAGGCAAGATTGTCACGCTTCCAAAGCCTAAGAGAAATCTCTCCTTACCTTCTAATTACAGGCCAATTAGCATATTAAGCACAGTAGGAAAGGTTCTTGAAAAAATAATTCTCAAAAGAATAAACTCCCATATCGTAAAACACAACATACTAATTTCATAACAGTTCGGATTTAGATCACAACACTCCACGACACTTCAACTACTGCGACTAACTGAACAAATTACTAAAGGTTATAACACAAATAAACCGACTGGTGCCATCTTTTTAGATATTGAGCGCGCTTTTGATAAAGTGTGGCACGCGGGCCTGCTTCACAAACTAAAAGCTTACAGTTTTACTGATTCAATGATTGCTTTAATCGGATATTGTTTAGAAAAGCTTACGCAAGCACTTGGTCAGAATTTCGGCAAAGTCCCACTCGGCAGTGTGTACGAATGGTCACGAAAGTTGCCGAAGTTGCTGTGTTAATGCAGCGCTGCCAACAGCAGAATGTCCCTAGGAGTTTGTTGCCAATAGTAAGTTTGAATGTTTTTGCGGGAGTCGGCAGTATGCTGCTGACCTTCTTAGAAGCAACTAGTGCAACGGATCGCTTTATCAGTATATTAGATTTGGCGCCTCTGTGCTTTAATGAGGAGTCATGCATGCAGTTCCTGTACGACGAGGGCCTGCTGAGGACTCGAATGCTATGCAGGGAATGTGATGTGCCCTAGGGCGAAGCCTACAGTCCCCCATCTGTGCCATCCCAGCGCATGAGGCTCCCTAAATGGATTTTTTCTCCACTCGAAAATTAAAAAATAAAGAAATAAATAAATAAAAAAGAACGATAATTAATAAAAATAATATAAAGATAATAATATAATACTATTAAATATAATATATATAAATAATATATAATATAATATTAAATAATAATACAATAAAATAATATAATATGTTGTTTTCTAGTGCCTTGCATCTGGCAATGAAGCCATTAGCATTATATAATAATATAATATAAAAAAAATAAAAAAGAACGATAAATAATAAAAATAATATAAAGATGATATATATAATATAAATCTAATAACATTAAAAATAATAATATAAAATAAAATAAACAAACAAAAAAGAACGATAAATAGTAAACATAATAAAAATATAATAATATTAAATATAATAAATATAATATATAAATATATATAAATATATATAATAAATACAATAACATTAAATAATAAAATAATAATAAATATAAGTATAATATATAGTATTATATATAAATTATATATATAATATAAATGTAATAATCATCATCATACGCGACAGCGGTATGTCTGTGGCGGCAACGACGCGAGTGAGTGCATTTGTGTTTAATGTGTTGGCAACGAAAACTAGTGTAGTGTAAAAAGCAATGTTGACAGATGTGAAAATCGTCTGCTAGTCATGCAGTGAAATCTATTGGGCGATTGTGAAACTACTGTCGGCGCATGCGCAGTAAGTAAGTTCGGACTTGGAATCTGGCTGGCAAGTGGAAAGTGAGCTGTTCTAAACTTGAGCCCTTTAATCAAAGATTACATAAACACACGTCACTTCCGGGCAATAGTGGATTGACTGCTCCTCCTCTCTAAAGGTCCTTTAGGGCAGGAGTGCCACAATGAAGTTTACTAGGGCCGACACTATTTAATTTATATATAAATGATATGCCGGAATTCACGCGAACAGAATGATAGTTATATGCTGACGTAACACAATCCACACAGCCCTGATCATCCACCTGCGCCTGCAGAACGCTCTCAATGAGCTGGAGCCGTGGTTTACAAGGTGGAGAATTAAAGTAAACACTAGTAAATGCCAAACAATAATTTTCACTAAACGCATGGAGCATAGGCACCCCAGGCATTCATAGAAAGACCAAGTTACTTAGGTGTCACTAGGATCCAAGATCTTACCTGGAAAAAGCACATGAACACCATTAGAGCAAAGGCCAATGGGCAACTAAATAAACTCTACCAATGATAAACCGTAACAGTCAGTTACAGCTAAATATGTGCCTTACTTTAAATAAAACCTTAATAAGACTAATTCGTACGCGGCCCTCGTCTGGGGATATGCTGCAGAAAGCCATTTAAATAAACTAAAAACACTCCAAAATAGGATAATTAGAGTAATAGCACAGCTGCCGCCGGTACCTCCGGCCTTACTAATACACGAGCTAAAGCTACACTCGACTGAACAATGCATTAAACTGCAAAGCGCAAATTTATACGCCAGAAAAGATGAAAACCACTATCACTTTATTCGCGAGTTAGGTGCGTATAACCGCGTACGAGACACGCACCAAAGCCCCTATATCGCTCTTTGATAGACCGATTGGCCTGGGGAACCAGAGATTAACATCCAAGAATTCTTAGACGTGATTATGCACAGGTAAACTTCATACTTTCTCAACTAAACTATGCAGCCATGGCATGGTCATTCCATTTCTATCTTTTGACCTGACAGTGGCCCTTTAAGTCCTTGCTCATTCCAGTCAAGGCACTCTCCATCTCCGCGTGCCGTCTGATCACAGCCCGCCCTGATTGAGCAGGCGGTTTAGGCAGACACCCGATACTGGCCTATAGCGATAACTGCGAACATGAACACAGAACACTAGATTTAAGATGACAGGGCAACTTCTGCCAAGCAATGTACTCTGTGAATAGTATTGACATAAATTAAACACAAAATAAATAACAATTTTAAAAATATATATACATGACGTGACCAACACCCGAGGTCAAACAAACATTCATACATTAATGTATTGATTTCTATTAAGGGACTACATTAGCTCAATAGATCTGAGAAAGCCACACAAATTTATCCATTATCAAACCAATAACTATTTTGTTCCTTATTCCAGGACTGCATGAACGCAACAACTGCATAATGACGTCAGACCTCACGAGGTCTGAATAACCCAACTTTTACACATTAATTCTATAAACTCAACTAATGACTTTGTCCTTTTGTTCCAGGACTGCACTAGCACACCAAACGGCGCAACGACGTCGTCTCCGTCCAGAGGCACAATTTAACCTACATACCCTCACTTGAATTCCTAAGGGCACTATCAGGGCCTCGGTCATGTTGGCATCATATCAACCCAACTTTCACCTGGCTTAGGTCCCTGTGGTGGCCAATATACGCAGGTGCAACAGCGGTACTGCCAGACTTCCTCTCCTGAATTCTCTCCGGTGAAGGTCTTTTAGTGGGTAGTACCTTCGGGTGAAGCTTACAGCCCCTCTGTGCCGCCCAGCACAGTAAGTCTCCATAAATGGATTTTCCTACACGGGCGCTAGCTAGTCCTCTAGACACCCTTGTGGGCTAGTAAGTCGAACCCAGCTTGATCCTTTGCAGACACTTCACAAGAGGAAGCGCTCGGAAGAAAGCACGAGGTGTCATATCCAGCTGAGGGGTACTCATCCGTAGTACAACATGCAACCATGGACTACAACAGATCCACAACAGTAATGAATGCTGGTGATCCTGCATAACAATATTTCGCCTTATATGGTTCGTTAACTTTTCACATATTTTCTGATGAAATTCAGAATTAACTGTCATGTAAAACCTGCTGATTCTAAAAATATCATATTATGCCATCCTCACAAATTTTCAAATCACGAGCCGCCAGTGATAACCTGTACTACTTGGAATAGAGCAAACAGCCCTTGGTGTGCTTTCCTTCCTGAACTGATCATTAACATGTGCAGACACTGCAGAAGTTTCATTTAGCATCGTTTTTGATCATGCTTATTTTTGTTCTCTTTATATTAGCTTCCATTGTCAACCCTTATTTTACTATTAAAGAGCATATTTCTTTCTCTATATTGTGCTATTATGGTCTGCACAGTTCCTCGACTTCTTCAAATAATTTCAAGAACTCCTTAAAATGATTTTCCCTTTTGATATTGGAAGATAACCATTTACCTATGTGTTATAGTTGTCTCTTTGCTTTTGTGGCCCATTTTTCCATTGCACCACATATCAAACCCAACATAAAAGAGGTGCAGGTTGCCAGTGAAGTCGTTCCTTGCTGCATACATTTCTATAGTGGTTTCTAAGTTTACATTTCTAGTGGTGTATCAATACTGATTTCCCTATCAAATAGCACCAGAATTGGCATATTGTTAATTTTCTTGAAGCATATTTATTTAATACTTAAGACTATGTTACCATCATACTGTCTGTATAATGGTGTAGTGTTCTAATCAAAATCTTATTGCTTTTAGTTAATTTAATATGGAAATATCAGTAATCTATTTCAATTGTAATACTGTATGAATACTTATTTCCATGACTGTAAATCAAACTTACGGCATTTGGATCAGTACCTGACTGCTGCTACACCTCCTTTTGCCATGTAGAAACATTTTACACACCATCCAATCTGCAGGAGGGCTCCATTTTAAAAGTAAGGGAGGTTTTATTTCAACAAACTTCTTTCTCAGTTTTATCTGTTTCATGTCACTTATAACACTGGCTTCTTTATATCCTTGAAGTTTACATATCATTTATGACGGTGTCCAGGATGGTGTTCTGAGAAAGAAGCAGAGAACTGAATACTCGGGTACAAAGTTCTAGGTAAAATTAAACAATGAGCAAATTTCTGCAAGTTATTTTTATTTATTGTTTTGTTTCTGTTTGGCACTAGGTCTAGAAGTGTGGTCTCCATACAGCTTCTTCCATGTTCATCATTTACTTGTTCTTCAGGCTAGCACAGAAAAAAACAATGCTGGACCACTAACCTGTTGAATTTGAATTCAATTTATTGAATACTAGAGCATATACATCTTGGGCTGCCCATGAACTTGAGCTCCCTGGCCCTTATTGGACAGCTCTGAGGTTCTCTAAATTTGAAGTGTGCTACTTATTACTCAGCTACAATTAATTAGCCTTACTCAAACCTGCCTTTTGTCTTTTGTCTCTTAATTCACTTATTTTCACCAAATTCTCTTATACTTTCCTTTTCCCTAAGCTCAGTACTATTTCAAATAACCCAGTCCAATCTAAAATTTAATTTTCCCTCTCTTTTTCTTATGCTTCGTGATCATTTACAAATAATTTCTTACACCTCACAGGTTCACTTTCTTCTTATCTCTTTCACTTCCACATTCCTTTCCTCACTTAACTTTCATTTATAATACCTACTTGGCTTTATCCCTAAACTTTTCTTACCCTCCCTCCTACCCACCCTGAACACATTTAATTTAATCACTTTCTCTTCCATGTCACACGGTACTGATCACCACTTTCCTCTTTCTTTATCGGTTTCCTATATATATTAACACATGTTCGTTATCCGATATCCACTTACCTAAGTTAGCATCTTTCCACATTCATGCTGGCCATTTCTGATCGCCCTTCTCCCATTCCAATCTACCCACATATGTAAAATCTGTTTCTTTGTCCTCCCCCCCCCCCCCCCCCCATTCTATCTGGTCAAACCCAAAATACTTTTGTTCACTCAGTTTATTTCCAATTAGCTTTGAAATTGCCCCTTTTTTGCTTGCTAGTTTCTCGCCGCCATCCTTTTTCTCTGTCGATTTGCTATAACCAATCATATGTTCTTTCTTCTCCTTCTTCTCTGTCACCTTATCACTTGCTAATTTCCCCTCCTTCCCCTCTACCACTGTCCTTGGAGTAATATGTCTTCCCCTTCTCAGCGATTCTTTGAAATACGATACGGCTGACTTCAGTGGTGGCTCGTGACATTTAGCAGTGGGTGTGCAGTAGGGTTCGAATTATCGGGGGGGGGGGGGGGGGGGCGGGGGAATTTCCCTTCCCGTTAAATAATTTCCCCAGCTTGTCAAAGAAGAATTCTTTCCCTGGTAGGAGACACGACTTTATTTTTTTACTTTCACAGATACTACGGTACTACAGCGCATTGTTCACACACAGTGAGAGAGCGTTCGCATCTTGTCCATCTGGATTTAAAAATGATAAATGGCTTGCCATTTGGTAACAGGTAACAAAACACAATCACCATTTGAATCGGCCATTACAGCAATGTACTCTGCTTTAGAAATTTCTCCCTTAATTTCTTCTTGGTATACGTCAAGCATACATTACAATAAATTATTTTGTATTTCTTCCGACGTTCCCCGAAAAACGCAGGCTTGCTTAAGATGTTCTTTCACCGCGGAATCTAATTCTGCTGTGAAGTTTATCAGTCCTTCAAACACGCTGGGATTTAATGAATTTTTACTTTCGTCGTGTCCCCTGAGAGCCAACTCGTATGCTCTGCAGAATTTTATGCAGTTAATTATCTGCGACAGACAGTTCTTAGTAATTTCCTCATTGTCTTTTTTCACGTTACGCCTAAAAGCACTAACTGCTGAGATATATTTTCCTAGAACATTTAGTTCTGATTCCAATTCATATGGACCATCAGCACGTCCACCAAGCGACCGATATCACCACAACCATTATTTATCCAGGTGCCGCTTCTGTCGCTCGCAAATAATAAACATTTAAAACAAGAACCGGTTAGTTACTTCACAAGCACATACCCATGAAAAAGTTAAATACACACTTTCATTAAATTTTCTTGTAAGGGGTTTCCCTTGACAATTAGTCACCTGAACTAAACAGATTGGTGGCAGCGGTCTGCCTACGTTTTTAATTTTCAGCTTCTTTACCAAGGATAAAATGGAGAGGTTTATCTCCTTTAGTTTCGCAACGTCATTAATTTCCACAATTGCACACATTGAAATTTACTGCCAAGGACAAACATATGCATACAGTTCGCTACCAGAAACACAAACCTAACAAATAAAAAATATAAACACAGTATATAACAACACTTAATGTAAAAAAGCAATTATGCCAAACTGAAGCATTAGCCTTAGTAAATTGTAATGATCAATTGTATGCATTTATAATGGTTTAATAAAAATATATGCAATGTGTTTGCAACAGCAACATAACTGTCAAGCTAATACAGAAAATTGCTACTTTATATTTAGAAACGTAAAGTTGGCTACACCGGTGGCAGGCTGATCCCAACTTCTGCGAAACCAGAGGGAGGGAAATGGTCGTTCAGGAAGGAAATGAATATGACTTGCACGTGAACGGAGTACGGATGCGAAGTAAGAATCTCATCGCTCAGGTTTGTCGATTGTAGCCCATTAACTCACCGTACTCCGAAATACAAGCTACTCCTCTCCACCTGCGCCCTCTCCCTAAAAACTTCCTTCGCCAGTCGCAGAATCTGGTTTATGCGTGTCTACGGTGTTGATCGAATGCACTAGCCTCGCGAAAGAAGGCGCGGGAAGATTAAACGAGCAAGTTTATATAGAAGAAAGTTGAACATTTTACCTTCTCGTATACATACTTATAGAACTAAATACACGTTCACATACAGGAAAAATGAGTGGGTGTGCATTTGCGAGCATGCGATCACCCAGGAGCCGCCACTGGCTGACTTGGTTTTCTGTGATTCCTGTCTCACCTCTTCATGAATTTCCGCTACTGTCTCTGTTAGTTCATTCTTTTCCTCTGTAATTTGTTCATCTGTCCATAATTTAACATGTCGGATATATGCCTGCTTCCCCTGACTTTTTGCTCGCTTTCTCTGTGCTATTAATTTCTTCATTTGCCTTTGGTCATGTAAGTTTTTGTTGATAAAGATGTTTGTTCCTTTCAGTAATTTTGCATGTTTCAGTACGTTGTAAGTTGTATATGTACTAGTAAAGTTTGCTAGAATGTTTCTTCTTCTATTTCTTCTCCCGAATCTAAATGCTTCTGGTATTTCTTAGTTACTAGTGTTTATCTGTAGCCTCTTCTCCAGAACTTGCTTTGGATTGAAGCCTGTCCTTTCTTTTATTCTGACAAACACCAAGTTATACTTTCTACTTTTGTCCTTCCATTTTTCCTATGATGCTTAACTAACCTGTTGCACATGACTAGAAATTGACAACAATAATTGGTATACATCCAAAAACATTGTTGTGAGAGTTTGGAATGTTTGCTTTCTCCACTTGAACATTTTAATGACCATAACAAGCTGGATATGTGGTTTGAACCTATTTTGATGTTGGACTGTTCATATTTTGAACCAAAGCCAAAAAGGGTTAAAAATTGTGTTTTGAAACAAAGCAACACTGTATGCAGCCCATCTTCTAGAGTAGAATTCTCCTTGAAACTAATTTACACTTGCAAGTGGACTTACTGTGTTCTGAAATGTCACTTCCCTAGTAATATTTATGCTTGTTTATCACTGTAAAATATGTTTCTTTCCTATATTAAGCAAGTGAAATCATTCAGTATCAATTATCATTTTGTTTCTGTTGGAGGAGCTCGTTGGTTACAGCTCTTGAATCTAGAGAAAACATGTACAATGACCACCTCCGGTCTATGTCACAGTATCATTGTACTAAGCCATGGCCATTTCAGTGGCTGTTTTAGGCCACTGTGGAAGGGTACATGTCCTAAAACAAGCAATGAAATGGCCACACCTTCGTACAAGAATAAATAATGTGACATACACCAGAGGTGCAGAGAGATTTTCTTTGGCGGTCATTTTACATACAGGATGTAAATGAATAACACCACACAAATTTGTTTGGTAATAGAGGGTTCATAGACAATAAATTTGAGACAGCAAACCAATGGTCTACGACGTCAAGTTAATAAGTTATAAGTATTCAAAGTAATTTGAGATTGTGACCAATAAACCATAACCAGAAAGAAAGAAATCAATATTATCCACTGAAATCAACATAGTGCTTATTAGGAACTTAGTGGAGCCTGTCTACTGTCTCTCTGAAGAAGCACTTTTGAATTGCAACACTACGAAAACCACTTAAATTGGAGACTTAACATGTGTCTGCACGTCACTGCAATGGATAATCAGTTGTGGCAAACGGCTACAGAAATATGGGGCACTTCTAAAATGTGTGCTTTGACTGCGCAGTTAAGCAGACTGACTGTGGACCTCACGAAGCCGAGAAATCGAGTTCAAACCTGAAGAGGTTATGAGTATTTTTTTCTCCTTATTTTGAGAGAAATGTTGTACATTTGGTTTAAAATAGCAAAATACGACCATGATATGCAATGCACAGAGTGTTGTTTATTTTTACTTCTCACATCTGATGACTTAGGCTGAAGGGTTACATATGGCCATTTGTCTGAAGCTGACTGTAGGCTATTTGTCCATGTCAATAACAGAACTTTTCCTTCCAACAGTTGACTTGCTGTAAGCAGTTCACAAAACGTTGAACCACGTAATAGCACAAAGTACTACAACTCCCCAAAGAGATGGCGAATACCTATCTGTTAGCATGACAAATGTCTAATACTGCCAATAGGTGACCTCAATAACCCTAGAAAACACTAACACCACCATATGGTGACTGTTTCCTACTCGAGTCATCCATGTCTCATTTAATAATTCCTTCGGCACACAATAACATTGCGTTAGGCTTGAACCATCCCATTTAAGTGAAAACGAAATTCTTAGTGTGTACCTACTATTTAGGTCATGCAAGAGCAAATAATAGTTATACGAACTTGAAAAAAAGTTTAAACATTAGTTAAACAAAAAATTATGACAAATGTTTTGTGTAAATCAAATTAGATTAAGCATGAAGAAGGAAAGAAAAAAGAACATAAAAAATATGTGGTTATGAGTGTTTGAACCTGCTCTTTTAATGTGTGTCCCTTCGCGTCCAGGCATCATAACCATTACGCTAAATAGATGGTTTACAAAATTTGTCTGCTTGTTTCCTCATCATGCATTATAGCTGCAGTGGTCATGATCAGTGGCATGCATGCCTCAAACAATTTTAAGGCACAGTTCTGTAATTTGTAATCCTAGACCATAGGTTTCCTATCTCAAATTGATTGCCTATGAGCCGTCTATCACCAGTGAAATTCATGCAGTGTTATTCATTTACATCCTGTGTATATATATTTTATATATTCAAATAAGCACAGGGTGCACAGTCTTGACTGCTACCCAAAATTTGTCTGCTCAGAATAAGAGGAAACCTTGGATAAAACATGTACAGGGAGAGTTAGCACCAGAACTTTAATTATGTTAGTTGCAAAATTTAAAGGTGGCTGATAGTTAACTATTCTTTTTCCTGTTGTGTAAATAAATTTGGTGGGCGCAAATGATATTTATATCACCTGCTGTACAGTTTGATTTCACAGCATGTTAACTACACAATATTGCAAGGAGTGGCAAGCCTATGATTACATTGTTTTGAGCCACCTGCCATTAAATTTTGTGACAGCTATAGAACAGATATGCTCTCCCCAATGATGTTTAAGTACCATCACCTTAAAATGCAGCTTAGTTTCAATCTGCGGCATTTCCTTCTCTTCTCTTTATACACTAAAATAATGTGTACTGTCGCTAGAAAGTAATTACTTCCCAAGCAAAAGTTAAAAATATTTACATCAAAACATTGTAAGTTCCCATAAAGATAGAATCAAGCATACAGAGCAACTGATTGTTAATTGAGGCACATTTTGGACTGACTTTGGTAGAGTACCTATGAAACAGTCAACAGGTGCTGTCCATACCATGCACATTAACACTGAGGAGGAAAAAGGAAAAGTCACAATTTAACAGTTTGATCAGTTGACCTGCTGCAGATGCACAGCATGAAGTGCTTAAAGTGACAAAGGGACAAGATGGTTTTCTCAAGCAGCAGTGGCAGAAGGTAACAGACTTATAAAGGATGCCATAAGATCAATGCATAATATCACATGAACATTGCAACATTTCTGACTTTCACTGTCAATCTTATACTTTATTTTCTCTTTGTTGTTGAAAACACACAATAAGTTACTTTACAGACCATATGATAAATGTTACTACATCAGGGAAACTGTCTCTATATGGATACATATATGTTACGTATTAGTATGCAAAACTAGCATACATATATATGTATATATGAATGATGTGATGATAGAAACCCATCTGGTGAAACAGATTATAAAAATCTTAATAATGTTCAGTATTGCTATAATACATCACTTGTAAAATGAATGAGAACATACACACCTGTTACAAGTTGTTCATATAACAAGACATTTGTTGAAAACTTAATACATTAATGGCTGTTTTCACAATGAAGAAAATATTTTTTTCTTGGCATTTAAACTGTTTACTTGAAAGACAATGGTTTAAGGAAAATATGTATATTCCTGGAAATAGCTGACCTTGGCAATAGAATGTACAAATGCACAGTCCACTCTGCAAGAATAACAGTTGTTTGCCATAGAAAAGAGCAGTGTATACAACATCTATAGTGGAATTATCTATATCTTATCTGGTTATTTCTCTTGTTTTTGTTTTGTTTCTTAATTCCCTGCTTTTATAGAGTTTTGATATATGAATTATTTGCAGGAGCATAACAGGTTTACTAGGATTTCAAAATTGTAGTTAGTTTTGCATAGCTGACAAAGAATATACATTTAAGCACATTAATTCTTTTAATTGTAAAGATATGTTTTATTTACAGAACACCAAATGAACTTTTTAATGTTGTACATCATCTATGTTTGCCTAAGTGATGTCAGGACTGATGTCTAAAACAAATTGGCACATTCTCCCCTTTTCTAAAGGAAAAAAAAAATTTTTTTCAGGCTCAATATGAGGGTGCAACACAGTGCACTCCTGTTTCACCTTAGCATTAGCAGTCCAACACATAAGCTACACTATAACTACTGAATAGTACTTTTCTGGCAACTAGCATGACTTTAGGAACTATAATCAGACCAAAAAAAATAACGCTATTAAACCTGGAACAACCCTTTTACAACATTTCTTGTTGATACCACAGCTCAAAAATGAAAAATTGATACAAAAGCTATTACTGCACTAAGCAACCAAATAATAGCTACACATTTTTTTATTTTTTCTAGAATATAAACATTTCTTTCTAATTTGTGCACTCTTTAATCCTTGTTCTCTTTAAAATACCAGTAATATGTAGCAGGAGGTGTATCTTCTTGTGAGAACTGTACTAGTGGGGTTTCTTCTAACTTCAAATTAAAATCTGTGCCGTAGTCCGCCAGGCCACACTACCTGTGTAGCACTGTACTTGTGGGGTTTCTCCTAATTTCAACTTAAAACTTGTGCCCTGGTCCACTTGGCCACACTATCTGTGTAGCACTGTACTAGTGGGGTTTCTCCTAATTTCAACTTAAAACCTGTGCCCTGGTCCACTTGGCCACACTATCTGTGTAGCACTGTACTAGTGGGGCTTCTCCTAATTTCAACTTAAAACCTGTGCCCTGGTCCACTTGGCCACATTATCTGTGTAGCACTGTACTAGTGGGGCTTCTCCTAACTATAACTTAAAATCTGTGCCCTAGTCCACTTGGCCACACTATCTGTGTAGCACTGTACTAGTAGGGCTTCTCCTAACTATAACTTAAAACCTGTGCCCTGGTCCACTTGGCCACACTATCTGTGTAGCACTGTACTAGTGGGGCTTCTCCTAACTATAACTTAAAACCTGTGCCCTGGTCCACTTGGCCACACTATCTGTGTAGCACTGTACTAGTGGGGCTTCTCCTAACTATAACTTAAAATCTGTGCCCTAGTCCACTTGGCCACACCATCTTTGTAGCACTGTACTAGTGGGGCTTCTCCTAACTTCAAATTAAAACCTGTGCCCGAGGCCACTTGGCCAAACCACTCGTGTAGCACTGTACTAGTGGAGCTTCTCCTAACTATAACTTAAAACCTGCGCCCTAGTCCACTTGGCCAAACCACCTGTGTAGCACTGTACTAGTGGGGCTTCTCCTAACTATAACTTAAAATCTGTGCCCTAGTCCACTTGGCCACACCATCTTTGTAGCACTGTACTAGTGGGGTTTCTCCTAACTCCAACTTAAAACCTGTGCCCTAGACCACTTGGCCACACTACCTGTGTAGCACTGTACTAGTGGAGCTTCTCCTAACTTCAAATTAAAACCTGTGCCCTAGACCACTTGGCCACACTACCTGTGTAGCGGTGTACTAGTGGAGCTTCTCCTAACTTCAACTTAAAAACCTGTGCCCTAGACCACTTGGCCACACTATCCGTGTAGCACTGTACAAGTGGGGTTTCTCCTAACTTCAACTTAAAAACCTGTGCCCTAGACCACTTGGCCACACTACCTGTGTAGCGCTTACTAGTGGGGCTTCTCCTAACTCCAACTTAAAACCTGTGCCCTAGTCCACACCACTTGTGTAGCACTGTACTAGTGGAGCTTCTCCTAACTCCAACTTAAAACCTGTGCCCTAGTCCACACCACTTGTGTAGCACTGTACTAGTGGAGCTTCTCCTAACTCCAACTTAAAACCTGTGCCCTAGTCCACACCACTTGTGTAGCACTGTACTAGTGGAGCTTCTCCTAACTCCAACTTAAAACCTGTGCCCTAGTCCACACCACTTGTGTAGCACTGTACTAGTGGAGCTTCTCCTAACTCCAACTTAAAACCTGTGCCCTAGTCCACACCACTTGTGTAGCACTGTATTAGTGGGGCTTCTCCTAACTCCAACTTAAAACCTGTGCCCTAGTCCACACCACTTGTGTAGCACTGTACTAGTGGAGCTTCTCCTAACTCCAACTTAAAACCTGTGCCCTAGTCCACACCACTTGTGTAGCACTGTACTAGTGGAGCTTCTCCTAACTCCAACTTAAAACCTGTGCCCTAGTCCACACCACTT
Source organism: Tenodera sinensis (assembly GCA_030765045.1). Lineage (NCBI taxonomy): Eukaryota > Metazoa > Arthropoda > Insecta > Mantodea > Mantidae > Tenodera > Tenodera sinensis. The sequence goes on from CM060964.1 coordinate 167,358,680, forward strand.
GTGTAGCACTGTACTAGTGGAGCTTCTCCTAACTCCAACTTAAAACCTGTGCCCTAGTCCACACCACTTGTGTAGCACTGTATTAGTGGGGCTTCTCCTAACTCCAACTTAAAACCTGTGCCCTAGTCCACACTACCTGTGTAGCGGTACTAGTGGGGCTTCTCTTAACTTCAAATTAAAACCTGTGCCCTAGTCCACACTACCTGTGTAGCGCTGTACTAGTGGGGCTTCTCCCAACTTCAACTTAAAAGCTGTGCCCAAGTCCACACTACCTGTGTAGCATTGTACTAGTGGGGCTTCTCCTAACCTAAACTTAAGACCTGTGCCCTAGTCCACACTACCTGTGTAGAATAGTTTAAATGGGGGTTCTCCTAACTTCAACTTAAAACCTGTGCCCTGGTCCACAGTACCTGTGTAGCATTGTGCTAATGGGGCTTCACCTAACTTCAATTTCAAACCTGTGCCCTAGTCCACACTAGGTGTGGACTATTATACTAGTGGGGCTTCTCCTAACTTCTACTTTAAACATGTGGCCTAGTCCACAATACTGTGTAGCATTGTCCTAGTGGGGCTTCTCCTAACTTCAGCCTAAAACCTCTGACCTAGTCCACACTAGCTGTGGAGCATTGTACTAGTGGGGCTTCTACTAACTTTAACTTAAAACCTGTGCCCCACTCCACACTACCCGTGTAGCATTGTACTAGGGGGGCTTCTCCTAACTTCAGTTTAAAACCTGTGCCATAGTCCACACTAACTGTGTAGCACTGCACTAGTGGGGGTTTGTCCTAGTTTCAACTTAAAACCTGTACCACACTACCTGTGTAACACTGTACTAGTGGGGCTTCTCCTAGCTTCCACTTAAAACCTGTGGCGTAGACCAATTGACCACATTAGCTGTGAAGCACTGCACTAGTGGGGTTTGTCCTAACTTCAACAAAAAAACCTGTACCACACTACCTGTGTTGCACTGTACTAGTGGGGCTTCTCCTAACTTCAACTTAAAACCTGTGCCCCACTCCACACTACCTGTGTTGCACTGTACTAGTGGGGCTTCTCCTAACTTCAACTTAAAACCTGTGCCCTAGTCCACACTACCTGTGTAGCATTGTGGAACTTCTCCTAACTTCAATTTAAAACCTGTGCTACACTACCTGTGTAGCATTGTACTAGTGGGGTTTTGACCTAACTTCAATTTAAAACCTGTGCCACACTACCTGTGTAGCATTGTACCAGTGGGGTTTCTCCTTACTTCAACTTAAAACCTCTGCCACACTACCTGTGTAGCATTGTACTAGTGGAGTTTGTCCTAACTTCAACTTAAAACTTTTGCCTTAGTCCACACTACCTATGTAGCACTCTACTAGTGGGATTTCTCCTAAGTTCAACTTAAAACCTGTGCCACACTACTTGTGTAGCATTGTTTTAGTGGGATTTCTTGTAACGTCAACTTAAAACCTGTGCCACACTACCGGTGTAGCATTGTACTAGTGGGGTTTCTGCTAACCTCAAATTAAAACTTGTGCCCTGGTCCACACTACCTATGTAGCGCTGTACTAGTGGGATTTCTCCTAACTTCAACTTAAAACCTGTGCCACACTACCTGTGTAGCATTGTTTTAGTGGGGTTTCTTCTAACTTCAACTTAAAATCTGTTCCACACTACCAGTGTAGCACTGTACTAGTGGGGTTTCTCCTAAGTTCAGCTTAAAACATGTGCCACACTACCTGTGTAGCATTGTTTTAGTGGGGTTTCTTCTAACTTCAACTTAAAACCTGTGCCACACTACCTGTGTAGCTTTGTACAAGTGGGATTTCTCCTAACTTCAATATAAAACCTGTGCCACACTACCTGTGTAGCACTGTACTAGTGGGGTTTCTCCTAATTTCAACTTAAAACCTGTGCCCTAGTCCACTTGGTCCACTACCTGTGTAGCACTGTACTAGTGGGGTTTCTCCTAATATCAAATTAAAAGCTGTACCCTAGTCCACTGGGCTACACTATCTGTGTAGCATTTTACTAGTGGGGCTTCTCTTAACTTCAAATTAAAACCTGTGCCCTAGTCCACTTGGCCACACTAAATGTGTAGCACTTCACTGGCGGGGCTTCTCTTAACTTCAACTTAAAACCTGTGCCCTACTCCACACTACCTGTGTAGCACTGTACTAGTGGGGCTTCTCTAAACTTCAACTTAAAACCTGTGCCCTAGTCCACTTGGCCGCACCATTTTTGTAGCACTGTATTAGTGGGGTTTCTCCTAATTAAAACTTAAAACTTGTGCCCTGGTCCACTTGGCCACTCTATCTGTGTAGCACTGTACTAGTGAGGCTACCCCCAATTTCAACTTAGAACCTGTTCCTTGGTCCACTTGGCCACACTATCTATGTAGCACTGTGCAAGTGATCCTTCTCTTAACTAACACATAAAACATGTGCCCTAGTCCACTTGGCCACACTATCTGTGTAGCACTGTACTTGTGGGGCATCTCCTAACTTCAACTTAAAACCTGTGCCCTAGTCCACACCACCTGTGTAGCACTGTATTAGTGGGGCATCTCCTAACTCCAACTTAAAACCTGTGCCTAGTGCACACTACCTGTGTAGCATTGTACTAGTAGGGCTTCTCATAACTTCAGCCTAAAACCTCTGACCTAGTCCACACTAGCTGTGGAGCATTGTACTAGCGGGGCTTCTACTAACTTTAACTTAAAACCTGTGCCCCACTCCACACTACCCGTGTAGCATTGTACTAGGGGGGCTTCTCCTAACTTCAGTTTAAAACCTGTGCCATAGTCCACACTAACTGTGTAGCACTGCACTAGTGGGTGTTTGTCCTAGTTTCAACTTAAAACCTGTACCACACTACCTGTGTAACACTGTACTAGTGGGGCTTCTCCTAGCTTCCACTTAAAACCTGTGGCGTAGACCAATTGACCACATTAGCTGTGAAGCACTGCACTAGTGGGGTTTGTCCTAACTTCAACAAAAAAACCTGTACCACACTACCTGTGTTGCACTGTACTAGTGGGGCTTCTCCTAACTTCAACTTAAAACCTGTGCCCTAGTCCACACTACCTGTGTAGCATTGTACTAGTGGAACTTCTCCTAACTTCAATTTAAAACCTGTGCTACACTACCTGTGTAGCATTGTACTAGTGGGTTTTTGACCTAACTTCAATTTAAAACCTGTGCCACACTACCTGTGTAGCATTGTACTAGTGGGGTTTGTCCTAACTTCAACTTAAAAGCTGTGCCACACTACCTGTGTAGCATTGTACTAGTGGGGTTTGTCCTAACTTCAACTTAAAAGCTGTGCCACACTACCTGTGTAGCATTGTACTAGTGGGGTTTGTCCTAACTTCAACTTAAAACCTGTGCCACACTACCTGTGTAGCATTGTACTAGTGGGGTTTGTCCTAACTTCAACTTAAAAGCTGTGCCACACTACCTGTGTAGCATTGTACTAGTGGGTTTTTGACCTAACTTCAATTTAAAACCTGTGCCACACTACCTGTGTAGCATTGTACTAGTGGGTTTTTGACCTAACTTCAATTTAAAACCTGTGCCACACTACCTGTGTAGCATTGTACTAGTGGAACTTCTCCTTACTTCAACTTAAAACCTCTGCCACACTACCTGTGTAGCATTGTACTAGTGGAGTTTGTCCTAACTTCAACTTAAAACTTTTGCCTTAGTCCACACTACCTATGTAGCACTCTACTAGTGGGATTTCTCCTAAGTTCAACTTAAAACCTGTGCCACACTACTTGTGTAGCATTGTTTTAGTGGGATTTCTTGTAACGTCAACTTAAAACCTGTGCCACACTACCTGTGTAGCATTGTACTAGTGGAGTTTGTCCTAACTTCAACTTAAAACTTTTGCCTTAGTCCACACTACCTATGTAGCACTCTACTAGTGGGATTTCTCCTAACTTCAACTTAAAACCTGTGCCACACTACCTGTGTAGCATTGTTTTAGTGGGGTTTCTTCTAACTTCAACTTAAAATCTGTTCCACACTACCAGTGTAGCATTGTACTAGGGGGGCTTCTCCTAACTTCAGTTTAAAACCTGTGCCATAGTCCACACAAACTGTGTAGCACTGCACTAGTGGGTGTTTGTCCTAGTTTCAACTTAAAACCTGTACCACACTACCTGTGTAACACTGTACTAGTGGGGCTTCTCCTAGCTTCCACTTAAAACCTGTGGCGTAGACCAATTGACCACATTAGCTGTGAAGCACTGCACTAGTGGGGTTTGTCCTAACTTCAACAAAAAAACCTGTACCACACTACCTGTGTTGCACTGTACTAGTGGGGCTTCTCCTAACGTCAACTTAAAATCTGTGCCCTAGTCCAAACTACCTGTGTAGCATTGTACTAGTGGGGCTTCTCCTAACTTCAATTTAAAACCTGTGCCACACTACCTGTGTAGAATTGTACTAGTGGGGTTTTGTCCTAACTTCAATTTAAAACCTATGCCACACTACCTGTGCAGCATTCTACTAGTGGGGTTTCTCCTTACTTCAACTTAAAACCTCTGCCACACTGCCTGTGTAGCATTGTACTAGTGGGGTTTGTCCTAACTTCAACTTAAAACTTGTGCCCTAGTCCACACTACCTTTGTAGCACTGTACCAGTGGGAGTTCTTCTAAGTTCAACTTAAAACCTCTGCCGCACTACCTGTGTAGCACTGTTTTAGTGGGATTTCTTGTAACTTCAACTTAAAACTTGTGCCACACTACCGGTGTAGCATTGTACTAGTGGGGTTTCTGCTAACCTCAACTTAAAACTTGTGCCCTGGTCCACACTACCTGTGTAGCACTGTACTAGTGGGATTTCTCCTAACTTCAACTTAAAACCGGTGCCACACTACCTGTGTAGCATTGTTTTAGTGGCGTTTCTTCTAACTTCAACTTAAACCCTGTTCCACACTACCAGTGTAGCACTGCACTGGTGGGGTTTCTCCTAAGTTCAGCTTAAAACCTGTGCCACATTACCTGTGTAGCATTGTTTTATTGGGGTTTCTTGTAACTTCAACTTAAAACCTGTGCCACACTACCTGTGTAGCTTTGTGCAAGTGGGATTTCTCCTGACTTCAACATAAAACCTGTGCCGCACTACCTGTGTAGCATTGTACTAGTGGGATTTCTCCTAACTTTAACTTATAACCTGTGCCTTATACCACTTGGCCACGCTACCCGTGTAACACTGTACTAGTGGGGTTTCTCCTAATTTCAACGTAAAACCTGTGCCCTAGTCCACTTGGTCCACTACCTGTGTAGCACTGTACTAGTGGGGTTTCCCCTAACTTCAACTTGAAACATGTGACGTAGTCCACTTGGCCAAACTATCTGTGTAGCACTGTACTATTGGGGTTTCTCCTAATTTCAACTTAAAAGCTGTACGCTAGTTCACTTGGTCCACTATCTGTGTAGCACTTTACTTGTGCGGCTTCTCTTAACTTCAACTTAAAACCTGTGCCCTAGTCCACTTGGCCACCCTACCTGTGTAGCACTTCACTAGCGGGGCTTCTCTTAACTTCAACTTAAAGCCTGTTCCCTACTCCACTTGGCCCACTACCTGTGTTGCACTGTCCTATTGGGGCTTATCATAACTTGAACTTAAAACCTGTGCCCTAGTCCATTTGGCCCACTACCTGTGTAGCACTGTACTAGTGGGGCTTCTCTAAACTTCAAATTAAAACCTGTGCCCCAGTCCACTTGAACTCACCATCTTTGTAGCACTGTATCAGTGGAGTTTCTCCTAATTTCAACTTCAAACTTGTGCCCTGGTCCACTTGGCTACTCTATCTGTGTAGCACTGCGCTAGTGAGGCTTCCCCTAATTTCAACTTAGAGCCTGTTCCCTGGTCCACTTGGCCACACTATCTGTGTAGCACTGTGCAAGTGATCCTTCTCTTAAGTAACACTTAAAACCTGTGTCCTAGTCCACTTGGCCACACTATCTGTGTAGCACTGTACTAGTGGGGCGTCTCCTAACTTCAACTTAAAACCTGTGCCCTTGTCCACACCACCTGTGTAGAACTGTAGTAGTGGGGCTTCTCATAACTTCAACTTAAAACCTGTGCCATAGTCCACACTACCTGTGTAGCATTGTACTAGTGGGGCTTCTCATAACTTGAACTTAAAATCTGTACCTTAGGCCACTTAGCCACACTACCTGTGTAGCATTGTACTAGTGGGGTTTCTCATAACTTCAACTTAAACTCTGTACCCTAGACCACTTGGCCACACTATCCGTGTAGCACTGTACTAGTGGGGTCTCTCCGAACTACAACTTAAAACTTGTGGCCTAGTCCACTTGGGCACACTATTCGTATAGCACTGTACTAGTGGGGTTTCTCCTAACTTCAATTTAAAACCTGTGCCATAGTCCGCACTACCTTAGTAGCACCGCACTGGTGGGGTTTGTCCTAACTTCAACTTAAAACCTGTACCACACTACCTGTGTAACACTGTACTACTGGGGCTTCTCCTAGCTTCCACTTAAAACCTGTGCCGTAGACCAATTGCCCACACTACCTGTGAAGCACTGCACTAGTAGAGTTTGTCCTAACTTCAACAAAAAGAACCTGTGCCACACTGCCTATGTAGCACTGTACTAGTGGGGCTTCTCCTAACCTCAACTTTAAACCTGTGCCCTAGTCCACGCTACCTGTGGAGCATTGTACTAGTGGGGCTTCTCCTAACCTCAACTTAAGACCTGTGCCCTAGTCCACACTACCTGTGTAGCATTGTTCTAGGGGGGCTTCTGCTAACTTCAACTTAAAACCTGTTCCCCAGTCCACCCTAGATGTGGAACATTATACTAGTGGGGCTTCTCCTAACTTCAACTTTAAACCTGTGGCCTAGTCCACACTACCTGTGTAGCATTGTACTAGTGCGGCTTCTCCTAACTTCAGCCTAAAACCTGTGCTCTAGTCCACACTAGCTCTGGAGCATTGTACTAGTGGGGCTTCTCCTAACTTTAAATTAAAACCTGTGCCCTAGTCCACACTACCTGTGTAGCATTGTACTAGTGGGGTTTTGTCCTAATTTCAATTTAAAACCCTCGCCACACTACCTGTGTAGCATTGTACTAGTAGGGTTTCAACTTACTTCAACATAAAACCTGTGCCACACTACCTGTGTAGTATTGTACTAGTGGGGTTTGTCCTAACTTCAACTTAAAACTTATGCCCTATACCACACTACCTGTGTAGCACTATATTAGTGGGATTTCTCCTAACTTCAAATTAAAACCTGTGCCACACTACCTGCGTAGCATGGTTTTTAGTAGAATTTCTTCTAACTTCATCTTAAAACCTGTGCCACCCTACCGGTGTAGCATTGTACTAGTGGGGTATCTCCTAAACTCAATTTAAAACTTGTGCCCTGGTCCACACTACCTGTGTAGCTCTGTACTAGTGGGATTTCTCCTAACTTCAACTTAAAACCTGTGCCACACTAACTGTGTAGCATTGTCTTAGTGGGGCTTCTTCTAACTTCAAGTTAAAACCTGTGCCACACTACCGGTATAGCACTGTACTTGCGGTGTTTCTCCTAACATCAACTTAAAACCTGTGCCACACTACCTGTGTAGCTTTGTACAAGTGGGATTTCTCCTAACGTCAACATAAAACCTGTGCCACACTACCTGTGTAGCATTGTACTAGTGGGATTTCTCCAAACGTTAGCTTATAACTTCTGCCTTAGAACACTTGGCCACACTGCCCATGTAGCGCTGTACTAGTGGGGTTTCTCCTAACTTCAACTTGAAACCTGTGCCCTAGCCCACTACCTGTGTAGCACTGTACAATTGGGATTTCTCCTAACTTCAACATAAAACCTGTGCCACACTACCCGTGTAACATTGTTTTAGTGGGATTTCGCCTAACGTCAACATAAAACCTGTGCCACACTTTCTGTTTAGCATTGTACTAGTGGGATTTCTCCAAACTTTAGCTTATAACTTCTGCCTTAGAACACTTGGCCACACTGCCCATGTAGCGCTGTACTAGTGGGGTTTCTCCTAACTTCGACATTAAACCTGTGCCCTAACCCACTTATCCCACTACCTGTGTGGCAGTGTAATAGTGGGGTTTCTCCTAACTTCAACATAAAACCTGTGCCCTAGTCCACTTGGCCACACTACCCGTCTAGCACTGTACTAGTGGGGTTTCTCCTAACTTCAACTTAAAACCTGTGCCGTAGCCCACTGCCTGTGTAGCATTGTACTAGTGGCATTTCTCCAAACGTTAACTAATAACCTGAGCCCTAGTCCACTTTTCCCACTACCTGTGTAGGAGTGTACTAGTGGGTTTTCTCCTAACTTCTACTTAAAACCTGTGCACTAGTCCACTTGGCCAAACTGCCCGTGCTCCACTGTACTAGTGGGGTTTCTCCTAACTTCATCATAAAGCCTGTGCCCTAGTCCACTTGGCCACACTACCCGTGTTGCACTGTACAGTTGAGGTTTCTCCTATCTTCAACTTAAAATCTGTGCCCTAGTACACTTGGCCACACTACCCCTGTAGCCTTTTACTAGTGGAGTGTATCCTAACTTAAACTTAAAACCTGTGCCCTTGTCCACCTTCCAACAGTACGCGTAGGGTCTCTCCTAACGTCAACTTAAAACCTATGCCCTAGTCCACTTGGCCACACTACCTGTGTCACACTGTACTAGTGGGCCTTCTCGTAACATCAACTTGAAACCTGTACCCTAGTCCACTTTGCCACACTATCCGTATAGCACTGTGCTAGTGGGGTCTCTCCTAACTTCAACTTGAAACCTGTGCCCTAGACCACTTGGCCAAACTGCCCGTGCTCCACTGTACTAGTGGGGTTTCTCCTAACTTCATCATAAAGCCTGTGCCCTAGTCCACTTGGCCACACTACCCGTGTTGCACTGTACAGTTGAGGTTTCTCCTATCTTCAACTTAAAATCTGTGCCCTAGTACACTTGGCCACACTACCCCTGTAGCCTTTTACTAGTGGAGTGTATCCTAACTTAAACTTAAAGCCTGTGCCCTTGTCCACCTTGCAACAGTACGCGTAGGGTCTCTCCTAACGTCAACTTAAAACCTATGCCCTAGTCCACTTGGCCACACTACCTGTGTCACACTGTACTAGTGGGCCTTCTCGTAACATCAACTTGAAACCTGTACCCTTGTCCACTTTGCCACACTATCCGTATAGCACTGTACTAGTGGGGTCTCTCCTAACTTCAACTTGAAACCTGTGCCCTAGACCACTTGGCCACACTACCTGTGTCACACTGTACTAGTGGGGCTTCTCGTAACTTCAACTTGAAACCTGTACCCTAGTCCACTTTGCCACACTATCCGTATAGCACTGTACTGGTGGGGCTCCTCCTATCTTCAAATTTAAACCTCTGCCCTAGTCCACTTGGCCACACAATCCTTGTAGGACTGTACTAGTGGGGTTTTTCCTAACTTCAACATAAAACCTGTGCCCTAGTCCACTTGGCCACACTACCTCTGTAGCCTTTTACTGGTGGAATGTATTCTAACTTAAAGTTAAAGCCTGTGCCCTAGGCCACTTTGCAACAGTACGCGTGTAGCACTGTACTAGTGGGGTCTCTATTAAAGTCAACTTAAAACCTATGCCCTAGTCCACTTGGCCACACTACCTGTGTCACACTGTACTAGTGGGGCTTCTTCTAACTTCAAGTTAAAATCTGTGCCCTAGTACACTTGGCCACACAATCCGTGTAGCACTGTACTACTGGGGCTTCTCCTAACTTCAACTTAAAACCTGTGCGCTAGACCAGTTGGCCCACTAGCTCTGTAGCACTGCACTAGTGGATCTTGTCCTAACTTCAACTTAAAACCTCTGCAATAGTCCACTTGGCCACACTACCGTGTCACACTGTACCAGTGGGGCTTCTCCTAACTTCAACTTAAAACCTGTGAACTAGTCAACTTTTCCACACTATCCGTATAGCAATGTACTAGTGGGGTCTCTCCTAACTTCAACTTAAAAACTGTGCCCTAGACCAGTTGGCCACACTACCTGCGTAGCACTGCACTAGTGGGGTTTCTCCTAACTTCAACTTAAAATCTGTGCCCTAGTCCACTTAGCCACACAATCCGTGTAGCACTGTTCTAGTTGGTTATTCTCATAACTTCCACTCAAAACCTGGGGCACAGTGCACTTTGCCCATTACCTGTGTAACACTGCAATAATTGGGCTTGTTCTAACTTCAACTTAAAATCTGTGCCCTAGTCCACTTGAGCCTACTATCTGTGTAGCACTTTACTAGTGGTGCTTCTCTTAACTCCATCTTTAAACCTGTGGCCTAGTCCCCTTGGCCACACTACCTGTGTAACACTTCACTAGTGGGGCTTCTCTTAACTTCAGCTTAAACCCTGTGCCCTACTATACTTGGCCACACTACCGGTGTAGCACTGTACGGGTGGGGTTCCTCCTAACTTCAACTTAAAACCTGTGCCCTAGTCCACTTGGCCAAACTATTTGTGTAGTACTTTACCAGTGGGGTTTCTCCTTATTTCAACTTAAAGCCTGTGCTCTAGTCCACTTAGGCACACTACCTGTGTGGCACTTTAAAAGTGGGGCTTCTCCTAACTTCAACTTAAAACATGTGCCCTAGTCCACTTGACCACACCATCTGTGTAGCACTGTACTGCTGGGGCTTCTCCTAACTTCAACTTCAAACCTGTGCGCTAGATCACTTGGCCACACTACCTGTGTAGCACTCTACTAGTGGAGCTCCTCCTAACTTCTACTTAAAACTTATGCCCTAGTCCGTCAGGCCACCCTACCTGTGTAGCACTGTACAAGTGAAGCTTCCCCTAACTTGAACTTAAAACCTGTGCCCTAGACCACTTGGCCACACTACCCGTGTAGAACTGTACTAGTGGGGTTTCCTCTACCTTCAAGTGAAAACTTGTGTCCTAGACCACTTGGCCACACTTTCCGTGTAGCAGTGTAATAGTGGTGTTTCTCCTAACTTCAACCTAAAACCTGTGCCCTAGACTACTTGGCCACACTACACGTGGAGCCCTGTACGAGTGGAGTTTATCCTAACTTCAACTTGAAACCTGTGCCCTAGTCCACTTGGCCACACTATCCTTGTAGGACTGAACAAGTGGGGTTTCTCCTAACTTTAACTTAAAACCTGTGCGCATGTCCACACTACCTGTGTAGCTCTGTGCTAGTGGGGCTTTTCCTTACTTCAACTTAAAACCTGTGGCCTAGTCCGTACCAGCTGTGTAACGCTGTAGTAGTGGGGCTTCTCCTAAATTTAACTTAAAACCTGTGCCCTGGTTCACACTACGTTTGTAGCATTGTACAATTGGGCTTCTCATAACTTCACCTTAAAATGTGTGAACTAGACAACTTGGCCACATTATCTGTGTAGCACTGTAATAGTGGGGTTTCTCCTAACTTCAACTTAAAATCTGTGCTGTAGCCCACTTGGCCACACAATCCGTTTAGCACTGTACTAGTGGTGTTTCTCCTACATTCAAGTGAAAACCTGTGCCGTAGACCACCTGGCCACACTACCCGTATAGCACTGTAATAGTGGGGTTTCTCCTAACTTCAACTTAAAACCTGTGCACTAGGCAACTTGGCCACACTACCCGTGTAGCACTGTACGAGTGAGGTTTCTCCTAACTTCAAATTAAAACCTGTGCCCTAGTCCACTTGGCCACACTATCCTTGTAGGACTGTACTCGTGGGGTTTCTGCTAACTTAAACTCAAAACCTGTGGCCTGGTCCACTTTTCAACAGTACAAGCGTAGCACTGTACTAGTGGGGTCTCTCCTAACGTCAAATTAAAACCTATGCTCTAGTCCACTTGGTCACACTACCTGTGTTACACTGTACTAGTGGGGCTTCTCCTAATTTCAAATTATAGCCTGTCTCCTAGTTCACTTTGCCACACTATCCGTATAGCACTGTACTAGCGGGGTTCTCCTGACTTCAACTTAAACTCTGTGCGCTAGACCACTTGGCCACACTACCTGTGTAGCACTGTACTAGTGGAGCATCTCCTAACTTCTACTTAAAACTTATGCCCTAGTCCGTCAGGCCACACTACCTGTGTAGCACTGTACTACTGGAGCTTAACCTAACTTCAACTTAAAACCTGTGCCCTAGACCACTTGGCCACACTACCCCTGTAGCCTTTTAGTAGTGGAGTGTATCCTAAATTAAACTTAAAACTTGTGCGCTTGTCCACTTTGAACAGTACCTGTGTAGCACTGTACTATTGGGGTTTCTCCTAAGTTCAATTTAAAACCTGTGCCCTAGACCAATTGACCACACTTCATATATATATATATATATATATATATATATATATATATATATATATATATATATATATATATATATTGTTTTGTTCTTTAACGACGCTGTCAATTGCCAGGATCACATCAGCGTCGACTGTGTGCCGGAATTTTGTCCCGCAGGAGTTCTTTAACATGCCAGTAAATCTACTGACATGGAGCTGTCGTTTTTAAGCACACTTAAAAACCATCGGTCTGGGCCGGATTTGAACCCGAGACCTTGGGATCAGTAGGCCAGCGTCTAACCAGCTGAGCCACCGAGACCGACGACCACACTTCCTGTGTAGCACTGCACTAGTGGGGTTTGTGCTAACTTCAAATTAAAACCTGTACCACACTACCTGTGTAGCACTGTACTAGTGGGGCTTCTCCTAACTTCAAATTAAAACCTGTGCCCTGGTCCACACTACCTGTGTAGTATTGTACTAGTGGGGCTTCTCCTAACTTCAAATTAAAACCTGTGCCCAAGTCCACACTACCTGTGGAACAAGGTACTAGTGGGGCTTCTCCTAACTTCAAATGAAAACGTGTGCCCTAGTCCACGTTGCCACACTATCTGTGTAGTCCTGTACTAGTGGGGTCATCGTAACTTTAACATAAAACCTGTGCCCTAGCCACTTGGCCACACTTCCTGTATAGCACTGTACTAGTGGAGCTTCTCCTAACTTCACCTTAAAACCTGTGCCCTAGTCTACTTTGCAACAGTACGCGTGCAGCACTGTACTAGGGGGGGTTTCTCCTAAGTTCAAGTTCAAACCTGTGCCCTAGACCAATTGACCACTCATCCTGTGTAGCACTGCACTAGTGGGGTTTGTCCTAACTTCAAATTAAAACCTGTACCACACTACCTGTGTAGCACTGTACTAGTGGGGCTTCTCCTAACTTCAACTTAAAACCTGTGCCCTAGTCCACACTACCTGTGTAGCATTGTACTAGTGGGGCTTCTCCTAACCTCAACCTGAGACCAGTGCCTTAGTTCACACTAGCTGAGTACTGCTGTTTTAGTGGGGCTTCTCCTAACTTCAACTTCAAACCTGTGCCCTGGTCCACACTACCTGTGTAGCATTTTAGTAGTTGGGTTTCTCCTAACTTAAACTTGAAACCCTGCCCTAGTCCACACTAGCTGTGGAGCATTATATTACTGGGGCTTCTCCTAACTTCAACTTCAAACCTGTACCCTAGTCCACACAACCAGTGTAGCCTTGTACTGGTGGGGCTTCTCCTAACTTCAAATTAAAACCTGTGCCCCAGTCCAAACTAGCTGAGGAGCATTGTACTAGTGGGGCTTCACCTAACTTGAACTTAAACCTGTGCCGTTGTCCACTTGTTCACACTACTTGTGTAGCACTGTACTAGTGGGGCTTCTCCAAACCTGAACATAAAACCTGTACCCTAGTCCACTTGGCCACACTACCTGACTAGCACTGTACTAGTGGGGCTTCTCCCAACTTCAAATTAAAACCTGTGCCCTAGTCCACTTGGGCACACTACCTGTGTAGCACTGTACTAGTGGTGCTTCTCCTAACTTCTACTTAAAATCTGTGCCCTAGTCCACTTGGCCACACTACCTGTGTAGCACTGTACCACTGCGGCTTCTTTTAGCTTCTACTTGAAACCTGTGCCCTAGTCTACTTGGCAACACTACCTTTGTAGCACTGTACTAGTGGGGCTTCTCCTAACTTCAACTTAAAACCTGTGCCCTAGTCCATGCTCGGTGTGGAGCATTATACTAGTGGGGCTTCTCCTAACTTCAACTTGAAACCAGTGCCCTAGCCCACACAACCTGTGTGGCATTTTACTAGTGGGGCTTCTTCTAACTTCAACTTAAGACCTGTGCCCCAGTCCACACCAGCTGTGTAGCATTATACTAGTGGGGTTTCTCCTAACTTCAACTTAAAACCTGTGCCCTAGTCCACACCAGCTGTGTAGCATTGTACTAGTGGGGCTTCTCCTAACTTCAATATAAAACCTGTGCCTTTGTCCACTTGGCCAAACTACCTGTGTAGCATTCTACTAGTGGAGCTTTTCCTAATTTCTACTTAAAACCTATGCCCTAGCCCGACAGGCCACACTACCTGTTTGGCACTGTACTAGTGGAGCTTCTCCTTACTTCAACTTAAAACGTGTGCCCTAGAACACTAGGGGACAGGTTTTTAGTAGAAGTTAGGAAAGCCGCAGTAGTACAGTGCTACACAGGTAGTGTGGCTAGTGGACTAGGGCACAGCTTTTAAGTTAAAGTTAGGAGAAGCCCCACCAGTACAGTGCTACATAGGTATAGTGGACTGGGGTACAGGTTTTAAGTTGAAGTTGGGAGAAGCTACCCTAATACAATGCTACACAGGTAGTGTGGACCTGGGCACAGGGTTTAAGTTGAAGTTACGAGAAGCCGCACAAGTATAATGCTACACAGCTAGTGTGGACTAGGGCACAGGTTTTTAGTTGAAGTTAGGAGAAACCCAACTGGTACAATGCTACACAGGTAGTGTGGCAGAGGTTTTAAATTGAAGCTAGGAGAAACCCCACTGGTACAACGCTACACAGGTAGTGTGGCACAAGTTTTAAGTTGAAGTTAGGAGAAACCCCACTAGTACAGTGATACACAGGCAGTCTGGCCTAGGGCACAGGTTTTAAGTTGAAGTTAGGAAAAGCCCCACTAGTACAATGCTACACAGGTAGTGTGGTACAGGTTTTAAATTGCAGTTAGGAGAAACCCCACTAGTACTGTGATACTCAGGCATTGTGGACTAGGGCACTGGTTTCAAGTTGTAGTTAGGAGAAGCTCCACTAATACAGTGCTACACAGGTAGTGTGGCCTGACGGACTAGGGCATAGGTTTTAAGTATAAATTAGCAGATGCTCCACTAGTAGAGTGCTACACAGGTAGTGTGGCCAATTGGACAAAGTCACAGGTTTTATGTTGAAGTTAGGAGAAACCCCAGTAGTACAGTGATACACAGGCAGTGTGGACTGGGGCACAGGTTTTAAGATGAGGTTAGGAGAAGCCCCACTAGTACAATGCTACACAGGTAGCGTGGACTAGGGCACAGGTTTCAAGCTGAAGTTAGGAGAAGCCCCAGTAGTATAATGCTCCACACCTAGTGTGGACTAGGGCACAGGTTTTAAGTTGAAGTTAGGAGAAACCCCACTAGTACAATGCTAAAAAGGTAGTGTGGCAGAGGTTTTAAATTGAAGCTAGGAGAAACCCCACTGGTACAATGCTAAACAGGTAGTGTGGCAGAGGTTTTAAATTCAAGCTAAGAGAAACCCCACTAGTACAGTGATACACAGGTAGTGTGGACTAGGGCACAGGTTTTAAGTTGAAGTTAGAAGAAGCCCCACTAGTACAATGCTACACAGGTAGCGTGGACTAGGGCACAGGTTTCAAGTTGAAGTTAGGAGAAGCCCCAGTAGTATAATGCTCCACACCTAGTGTGGACTAGGCCACAGGTTTTAAGTTGAAGTTAGGAGAAAGCCTACTAGTTCAATGCTACACAGGTAGTGCGGCACAAGTTTTAAATTGAAGTTAGGAGAAACCCCATTAGTACAGTGATATACAGGCAGTGTGGACTAGGGCACAGGTTTTAAGTTGTAGCTAGGAGAAGCCCTACTATTACATTGCTACACAGGTGGTATGGCACAGGTTTTAAATTGAAGTTAGGATAAACTCCACCAGTACTGTGATACACAGGCAGTATGGACTAGGGCACTGGTTTTAAGTTTAAGTTAGGAGAAGCTCCACTAGTACAGTGCTACACAGGTAGTGTGGCCAAGTGTTCTACGGCACACGTTTCAAGTTGAAGTAAGGAAAAGCTCCACTAGTACAGTGTTAAACAGGTAGTGTGGCCTGACGGGCTAGGGCATAGGCTTTAATTAGAAATTAGGAAAAGCTCCACTAGTAGAGTGCTACACAGGTAGTTTGGCCAAGTGCACAAAGGCACAGGTTTTAAGTTATAGTTGGGAGAAGCCCCACTAATACAGTGGTAGTCAGGTAGTGTGGACTGGGGCACAGGTCTTAATTTGAAGTTAGAAGAAGCCCCACTAGTACAATGCTACACAGCTGGTGTGGACTAGGGCACAGGTTTTAAGTTGAAGTTAGGAGAAGCCCCACTAGTACAGTGCTACAAAGGTAGTGTTGCCAAGTAGACAAGGGCACAGGTTTTAATTAGAAGTTAAAAGAAGCCGCAGTGGTACAGTGCTACACAGGTAGTGTGGCCAAGTGGACTAGGGCACAGATTTTAAGTTGAAGTTAGGAGGAGCCCCACTAGTACAGTGCTACACAAGTAGTGTGGCCAAGTGGACTAGGGAACAGGTTTTGAGTTATAGTTGGGAGAAGCCCCACTAATACAGTGGTAGTCAGGTAGTGTGGACTGGGGCACAGGTCTTAATTTGAAGTTAGAAGAAGCCCCACTAGTAAAATGCCACACAGGTAGTGTGGGCTAGGGCACAGGTTTTGCGTTGAAGTTAGGAGAAGCCCCACTAGTACAGTGCTACAAAGGTAGTGTTGCCAAGTAGACTGGGGCACAGGTTTTAAGTAGAACTTAAAAGAAGCCGCAGTGGTACAGTGCTACACAGGTAGTGTGGCCAAGTGGACTAGGGCACAGATTTTAAGTTGAAGTTAGGAGAAGCCCCACTAGTACAGTGCTAGTCAGGTGGTGTGGCAAAGTGGTCTAGGGTACAGGTTTTATGTTGAAGTTTGGAGAAGCCCCACTAGTACAGTGCTACACAAGTAGTGTGAACAAGTGGACTAGGGCACAGGTTTAAGTTCAAGTTAGGTGAAGCCCCACTAGTACAATGCTCCGCAGGTAGTGTGGACTTGGGCTCAGGCTTTAAGTTGAAGTTAGGTAAAGCCCCACTAGTACAGTGCTACACAGGTAGTGTGGTACAGGTTTTAATTTGAAGTTAGGACAAACCCCACTAGTGCAGTGCTACACAGGATGAGTGGCCAATTGGTCTAGGGCACAGGTTTGAACTTGAACTCAGGAGAAACCCCCCCCTAGTACAGTGCTGCACGCGTACTGTTGCAAGTGGCTAGGGCACAGGTTTTATGTTAAAGTTACGATAAACCAGCTAGTACAGGACTACACAGATAGTGTGGCCAAGTGGACTAGGGCACGGGTTTTAAGTTGAAGCTAGGAGAAGCTCCACTTGTAAAGTGCTACACAGGTAGTGTGGCCAAGTGGTCTAGGGCACCGATTTTAAGTTCAGGTTAGGAGAAGCTCCACCAGTACACAGTGCTACACAGGGAGCGTGGCCAAGTGGACTAGTACACAGGCTTGATGTTGAAGTTAGGAGGAGCCCCACTAGCACAGTGATACACAGATAGTGTGGCCAAGTGGACTAGAGCACAGGTTTTAATTTGCAGTTAGGAGAAACTCCACTAGTACAGTGCTAACAGGTAGTGTGGCCAAGTGGACTGGGGCACAGGTTTTAAGTTGAAGTTATGAGAATTCCACCAGTACAGTGCCACAAAGGTAGTGTAGCCAAGTGGACTGGGGCAGAGGATTTAAGCTGAAGGAAGGAGAACCCCCACTAGTACAGTGCTACACAGGTAGTGTGGTCAAGTGGACTGGGGCACGGGTTTTAAGCTGAAGTTAGGAGAAACCCCACCAGTACAGGGCTACACAGGTAGTGTGGCCAAGTGGCTAGTATAGTACTACACAGATAGTGTGACCAGGTGGACTAGGGCACACGTTTTGATTTGAAGTTATGAGAAGCCCCACTAGTGCAGTGCTACACGGGTAGTGTGGCCTTGTGGTCCAGGGCAAAGGTTTTAAGTTGAAAATTGGAGAAGCCCCACTAGTACAGTGCTACACAAGTAGTGTGGCCAAGTGGACTAGGGCACAGGTTATAAGCTGAATTTAGGAGAAACCCAACTAGTACAGTGCTACATAGCTAGTGTACCCAAGGGGACTAGGGCGCAGGTTATAAGCTGAATTTAGGAGAAACCCCACTAGTACGGTGCTACACAGGTAGTGTGGCCTAGTCGATTAGGGCACAGGTTTTAATTTGAGGTTAGGAGAGGCCCCACCAGCACAGTGCTACAAAGATAGAGTGGCCATGTGGACTAGTGTACAGGCTTCAAGTTTCAGTTAGGAGAAACCACACTAGTACAGTGCTATACAGGTAGTGTGGCTAGTGGACTAGGGCACAGCTTTTAAGTTAAAGTTAGGAGAAGCCCCACTAGTACAGTGCTACGTAGCTTTTGTGGACTGGGGCACAGGTTTTAAGTTGAAGTTGGGAGAAGCTCCACTAATACAATGCTACACAGGTAGTGTGATGAGGTGGACCAGCGCACAGGTTTGAAGTTGAAGTTAGGAAAAGCCCCACTAGTACAGTGCTACACAGGTAGTGTGACCAAGTGGACTAGGGCACAGGTTTTATGTTGAAGTTAGGAGAAGCCCCACTAATACAGTACTACATAGATAGTGTGACGAGGTGTACTAGGGCACAGGTTTGAAGTTGAAGTTAGGAAAAGCCCCACTAGTACAGTGCTACACAGGTAGTGTGACCAAGTAGACTAGGGCACAGGTTTTATGTTGAAGTTAGGAGAAGCCCAAATAGTACAGTACTACACAGATAGTGTGACCAGGTGGACTAGGGCAATGGTTTTAAGTTGAAGTTAGGGGAAGCCCCACTAGTACAGTGCTACACAGGTAGTGTGGCTAGTGGACTAGGGCACAGCTTTTAAGTTAAAGTTAGGAGAAGCCCCACTAGTACAGTGCTACGTAGGTATTGTGGACTGGGGCACAGGTTTTAAGTTGAAGTTGGGAGAAGCTCCACTAATACAATGCTACACAGGTAGTGTGGACTGGGGCACAGGTTTTAAGTTGAAGTTAGGAGAAGCCCCACCAGTATAATGCTACACAGCTAGTGTGGACCAAGGCACAGGTTTTAAGTTGAAGTTAGGAGAAACCCCACTAGTACTGTGATACACAGGCAGTGTGGATTAGGGCACAGGTTTTAAGTGGAAGTTACGAAAAGCCCCAGTAGTAAAATGCTACACAGGTAGTGTGGTACAGGTTTAAGTTGCAGTTAGGAGAAACCCCACTAGCACTTCGATACTCAGGCATTGTGGACTAGGGCACTAGTTTTAAGATGTAGTTAGGAGAAGCTCCAATAGTACAATGCTACACAGTTAGCGTGGACTAGGGCACAGGTTTCAAGTTGAAGTTAGCAGAAGCCGCACTAGTATAATGCTCCACACCTAGTGAGGACTAGGGCACAGGTTTTAAGTTGAAGTTAGGAGAAACCCCACTAGTACAATGCTAAACAGGTAGTGTGGTTGAGGTTTTAAATTGAAGCTAGGAGAAACCCCACTAGTACAGTGATACACAGGTAGTGTGGATTGGGGCACAGGTTTTAAGTTGAAGTTAGAAGTAGCCCCACTAGTACAATGCTACACAGGTAGCGTGGACTAGGGCACAGGTTTCAACTTGAAGTTAGGAGAAGCCCCAGTAGTATAATGCTCCACACCTAGTGTGGACTAGGGCACAGGCTTTAAGTTGAAGTGAGGAGAAGCCCCACTAATACAATACTACATAGGTAGTGTGACGAGGTGGACTAGGGCACAGGTTTGAATTTGAAGTTAGGAAAAGCCCCACTAGTACAGTGCTAATTTCAAATTAAAACCTGTGGTCTAGACTACTTGGCCACACTACGTGTGTAGCACTGTACTAGTGGGGCTTGTCCTAACTTCAAATTAAAGCCTGTGGCCTAGACCACTTGGCCTTACTACCTGTGTAGCACTGTACTAGTGGTGCTTCTCCTAACTGCAACTTGAAACCTGTACCCTAGTGCACTTGGCCACTCTATCTGTGTAGCACTGTGCTAGTGGGGCTTCTCCTAACTTCAACTTAAAACCTGTACCCTAGTCGACTTGGCCACACTACCTGTGTAGCACCGTAGTAGTGGGGCTTCTCCTAACTTCAACTTAAAACTTGCGCCCTTCTCCACTTGCGCATCCTACCTTTGTAGCACTGTACTAGTGGGGTTTCTCTAAACTTCAACATAGAACCTGTGCCGTAGTCCACTTGGCCACACTACCCGTGTAGCTGTGTATTAGTGGGACTTCTCATAACGTCAACTTAAAACCTGTGCCCTGGTCCACTTGGCCACAGTACCTGTGTAGCACTGTACTAGTGGAGGTTCTCCTAACTTCGTTTTAAAACGTGTGCCCTAGACCGCTGGGCCACACTACCCGTGTAGCACTGTACTAGTGGGGCTCCTCCTAACTTCAACTTGAAACCTGTGCCCTAGTCCACTTCGCCACACTAGCTGTGTAGCACTGTACTAGTAGGGTTTCACCTAAATTTAGTTATAATCTGTGCCCTTGTCCACTTGGCCACACTACTTGTGTAGCACTGTACTAGTGGGGCTTCTCCAATTTTCAACTTAAAACCTTTGCCCTAGTCCACTTAGCCACACTACCTGTCTAGCACAGTACTAGTGGGGCTTCTCCCAACTTCAACTTAAAACCTGTGCCCTAGTCCACTTGGCCACACTACCTGTGTAGCACTGTACTAGTGGGGCTTCTCCTAACTTTAACATAAAACATGTGCCTTAGTCCACTTAGCCACACTACCTCTGTAGCGCTTACTAGTGGGGCTTCTCCTAACATCAAACTAAAATCTGTGCCCTAGTCAACATGGCCACACTACCTGTGTAGAACTGTACTAGTGCGGCTTCTCCTAACTTCTACTTAAATCCTGTACCGTAGTCGACTTGTCAACACTACCTTTGTAGCACTGTACTAGTGGGGCTTCTCCTAACTTCAACTGAAAACCCTTGCCCTAGTCCACTTGGCCGCACTGCCTGTGTAGCTCTGTAATAGAGGAGCTTCTCCCTACTTCAATTTAAAACCTCTTCCCTAGACCACTTGGCCACACTACCTGTGTAGCACTGTCCTAGTGGGGCTTCTCATAACTTCAACTAAAAACCTGTGCGCTACTCCACTTGTCCACAGTACCTGTGTAGCACTGTACTAATGGGGCTTCTCCTAACTTCAACTTAAAACCTGTGGCCTACACCACTTGGCCACAATACCAGTCCAGCACTGTGCTAGTGGGGCTTCTCCTAACTTCAACATAAAACCTGTTTCCTAGTCCACTTGGCCCTACTACTTGTGAAGCACTGTACTTGTGGGGCTTCTCCTAACTACAACTTAAAGCCTGTGCCCTAGTACACTTGGCCACACTACCTGTGTAGCACTGTACTAGTGGGGTTTCTCCTAACCTCAACTTAAAACGGTGCCCTAGTCCACTTGGCCACAGTACCTGTGTAGCACTGTACAAGTGGAGCTTCTTCTAGCTTCAGGTTGAAACCTGTGCCCTAGTCCACTTTGCCACACTACCTGTGTAGCACTGTACTAGTGGGGCTTCTCCTAACTTCAACTTAAATCCTGTGCCCTAGTCGACTTGGCCACACTACCTGTGCAGCACTGTACAAGTGGGGCTTGTCCTAACTTCAAATTAAAACCTGTGGCCTAGACCATTAGCGCACTTACCTGGGTAGCACTCTACTACTGGGGTTTCTCCTAACTGCAACTTAAAACCTGAGCCCTAGTCCACTTGGCCACACTATCCGTATAGCACTGCGCTAGTGGGGCTTCTCTTGACTTCAACTTAAACTTGTGGCCTAGCCCACTTGGCCACACTACCTGTGTAGCACTGTACTAGTGGGGCTTCTCGTAACTTCAACTTAAAACCTGTGCCCTGGTCCACTTGGCCATTCTACCTGTGTAGCACTGTACTAGTGGGTCTTCTCCTAGCTTCAACATAAAACCTGTGGCCTAGGCCACTTGGCCACACTACCGGGGTAGCACTCTACTAGTAGGGTTTCTCGCAACTGCAACTTAAAACCTGAGCCCTATTCCACTTGGCCACACTATCTGTGTAGCACTGTGCTAGTGAGGCTTATCTTAACTTCTACTTAAAACCTGTGCCCTAGTCCACTTGTGCACACTACCTGTGTAGCACTGTTCTAGTGGGGTTTCTCCTAACTTCAACTCAAATCTTGTGGCCTAGACTACTTGGCCACACTACCTTCGTAGCACTGTACTAGTGGGTCTTCTCCTAACTTCAACTTAAAACCTGTGCCCTGGTCCACTTGGCCATTCTACCTGTGTAGGACTGTACTGGTGGGGCTTCTCCTAGCTTCAACTTAAAGCCTGTGGCCTAGACCACTTGTCCAGAATAACGGGTTAGCACTCTACTAGTGGGCTTCCTCCTAACTCCAACTTCATGGCGGTGCCCTATTCCACTTGGCCACACTACCTGTGTAGAACTGTACAAGTGGAGCTTCACCTAGCTTCAACTTAAAGCCTGTGCCCTAGTACACTTGGCCACACTACCTATGTAGCACTGTATTATTGGGGGGGTTCTACTAACTTCAACTTAAATCCTTTGTTCTAGTCGACTTGGCCACACTACCTGTGTAGCACTGTACTTTTGGGGCTTCACCTAGCTTCAACTTAAAACCTGTGCCCTATGCCACTTGGGCACACTACCTGTATAGCACTGTACTATTAGGGCTTCTAGCTACTTGAACTTAAAACCTGTGCCCCACACCACTTGGCCACACTACCTTTGTAGCACTGTACTATTGGAGCTTCCCCTAACTTCAACTTAAAACCTGTGCAATAGTCCACTTAAGCGCACTAACTGTGTAGCACTGTACTAGTGGGGTTTCTCCTAACCTCAACTTAAAGAGTGTACCCTAGTCCACTTGGCCACACTACCTGTGTAGCGCTGTACAAGTGGAGCTTCTCCTAACTTCAACTTAACACCTGTGCCCTAGTCCACTTGGCCACACTACCTGTGTAGCGCTGTACAAGTGGAGCTTCTCCTAACCTCAACCTAAAACCTGTGCCCTAGTCCACTTGGCCAAATTATCTGTGTAGCTTTGTACTAGTGAGGTTTCTCCTAACTGCAACTTGACACCTGTATCCTAGTCCACTTGGCCACACTATCTGAGTAGCATTGTGCTAGTGGGGCTTCTCCTAACTTCAAATTGAAACCTGTGAACTAGTCCACTTGGCCACACTACCTGTGTAGCATTGTACTAGTGGGGTTTCTCCTAAGCTCAACTTAAAACCGGTGCCCTAGACCACTTGGCCACACTACCTGTGTAGCACTGTACAAGTGGGGCTTGTCCTAACTTCAACTTAAAACCTGTGCCCTAGTCCACTTGGCCACACTACCTGTGTAGCACTGTACTAGAGGAGCTTCTCCTAACTTCAACTTAAATCCTGTGCCCTAGTCCACTTGGCCACACTACCTGTGTAGCACTGTACTAGAGGAGCTTCTCCTAACTTCAACTTAAAACCTGTGCCGTAGTCCACTTGGCCACACTACCTGTGGAGCACTGTACAAGTGGAGCTTCTCCTAACTTCAACTTAAATCCTGTGCCCTAGTCGACTTGGCCACACTACCTGTGTAGCACTGTACTGGTGGGGCTTATCCTAACTTCTAATAAAACCTGTGGCCTAAACCACTTGGCCACACTATCTGTGTAGCACTGTGCTAGAGGGGCTTCTCCTAACTTCAATTTAAAACCTGTGCCCTAGTCCACTTGAGCACACTACCTGTGTAGCGCTGTGCTAGTGGGGTTTCTCCTAACTTCTACTTAAAACCTGTGCCCTAGGCCACCTGTCCACACTACCTGTGTAGCACTGTAGTAGTGGAGCTTCCCCTAACTTCAACTTAAAACCTGTGCCCTAGACCACCTGGGCACGCTACCTGTGTAGCGCTGTACAAGTGGAGCTTGTCCTAGCTTCAGCTTAAAACCTGTGCCCTACTCCACTTTGCCACACTACCCGTGTAGCACTGTAATAACGGGGCTTCTCTTAACTTCAACTTAAATCCTGTGCCCTAGTCGACTTGGCCACACTACCTGTGTAGCACTGAACTAGTGGGGCTTCTCCTAACTACAAACTAAAACCTGTGCCCTAGTCCACTTGGCCACACTACCCGTGTAGCACTGTAATAACGGGGCTTCTCTTAACTTCAACTTAAATCCTGTGCCCTAGTCGACTTGGCCACACTACCTGTGTAGCACTGTACTAGTGGGGCTTGTCCTAACTTCAAATTAAAACCTGTGGCCTAGACCACTTGGACACACTACCGGGGTAGCACTCTACTAGTGGGGCTTCTCCTAACTTCAAATTAAAGCATTTGGCCTAGTCCACCTGGCCTTACTACTTGGGTAGCACTGTACTCGAGGGGTTTCTCCTAACTTCAACTTAAAACCGGTGGCCTAGTCCACTTGGCCACACCACCTGTGTAGCACTGTACTAGTGGGGCTTCTATCTACAACTTAAAACCTGTGCCCTAGACCACGGGGCCACACTACCTGGGTAGCACTGTACTCGTGGGGTTTCTCCTAACTTCAACTTAAAACCGGTGCCCCAGTCCACTTGGCCACACCACCTGTGTGGCACTGTACTAGTGGGGCTTCTCCTAACTTCAACTTAAAACCTGTGCCCTAGTCCACTTGGGCACACTACTTGTGTAGCGCTGTACTAGTAGGGTTTCTCCTAGCTTCAACTTGAAACGTGTATCCTAGGACACTTGGCCATACCACTTGTGTAGCACTGTACTAGTGGAGCTTCCCGTAACTTCAACTTAAAACCTGTGCCCTAGAACACTTGCGCACACTACCTGTGTAACGCTGTACAAGGGGAGCTTCTCTTAGCTTCAGCTTAAAACCGTACCCTAGTCCACTTTGCCACACTACCTGTGTAGCACTGTACTAGTGGGGCTTCTCCTATGTTCAGCTTAAATCCTGTGCCCTAGTCGACTTGCCACACTACCTGTGTAGCACGGTACTAGTGGGGTTTCTCCTAACTTCAACTTAAAACCTGTGCCCTAGTCCACTTGGCCACACTACCCGTGTAGCACTGTACTAATGGGCCTTCTCTTAACTTCAGCTAAAATCCTGTGCGCTAGTCGACTTGCCCACACTACCGGTGTCTCATTATACTAGTAGGGTTCTTCTAACTTCAAATTAAAACTTGTGGTCTATACCACTTGGCCACACTACCGGTGTAGGATTATACTAGTGGGGCTTCTCCTAACTTCAACTTAAAACTTGTGGTCTAGACTACTTGCCACACTACCTGTGTAGCACTGTACTATTGGGGCTTCTCCTAGCTTCAACTTAAAACGTGTGGCCTAGAGCACTTGGCCATTCTACCTGTGTAGCACTTTGCTAGTTGGGCTTCTCCTAACCTCTACTTAAAGCCGGTGCCCTATTCCACTTGGCCACACTACCTGTGTAGCACTGTACAAGTGGAGCTTCTCCTAGCTTCAACTTAAAGCCTTTGTCCTAGTCCACTTGGCCACACTACCTGTGTAGCACCGTAGTAGTGGGGCTTCTCCTAACTTCAAATTAAAGCCTGCGCCGTTGTCCACTTGGAAGTCCTACCTTTGTAGCACTGTACTAGTGGGGCTTCTCCTAACTTCAACTGAAAACCTGTGCCCTAGACCACTTGGGCACACTATCCGTGTAGCACTGTACGAGTGGGGCATCTCATAACTTCAAATTAAAACCTGTGCCGTAGTCCACCTGGTCACACTATCTGTGTAGTACTGTACTAGTGGGGCTTCTCCTAACTTCAGCATAAATCTTGTGCCCTAGTCCACTTGGCCACACTACCCGTGTGGCACAATATTAGTGGGGTTTCTCCTAACTTAAACTTAAAACCTGTGCCCTAGTCGATTTGGCCACACTACCTGTGTAGCACTGTACTACTGGGGCTTCTCGTAACTTCAAATTAACACCTGTGCACTAGTCGACTTGGGCAACCTACCTTTTAGCACTGTACTAGTGGGGTTTCTCCTAGGATCAGCTTAAAACTTGTGCCCTAGAGCACCTGGCCACGCTACCTGTGTAGAACTGTACTAGTGGCGCTTCTCCTAGGATCAACTTAAAACTTGTGCCCTAGACCACTTGGCCACACTACCTGTGTAGCACTGTACTAGTGGCGCTTCTCCTAGGATCAACTTAAAACTTGTGCCCTAGACCACTTGGCCAAACTACCTGTGTAGCACTGTACTAGTGAGGTTTCTCCTAATTGCAACTTGAAACCTGTACCCTAGTCCACTTGGCCACACGGCCCTTGTAGCAGTGTATTATTGGGGCTTCTCATAACTTCAAATTAAAACCTGTGCCGTAGTCCACTTGGTCATACTATCTGTGTAGTACTGTTCTACTGGGGCTTCTCCTAACTTCAACATAAAACCTGTGCCCTAGTCCACTTGGCCACACTACCCGTGTAGCAGTGTGCTAGTGGGACTTCTCATAACGTCAACTTAAAACCTGTGCCCTAGTCCACTTGGCCACAGTACCTGTGTAGCACTGTAGTAGTGGAGGTTCTCCTAACTTCACTTTAAAAAGTGTGCCCTAGACCGCTGGGCCACACTACCCGTGTAGCACTGTACTAGTGGGGTTTCTCCTAAATTCAGCTTATAACGTGTGCCCTAGTCCACTTGGCCACACTACTTGTGTAGCACTGTACGAGTGGGGCTTCTCCAATTTTCAACTTAAAACCTTTGCCGTAGTCCTCTTAGCCACACTACCTGTCTAGCACTGTACTAGTGGGGCTTCTCCCAACTTCAACTTAAAACCTGTTCCCTAGTCCACTCGGCCACACTACCTGTATAGCACTGTACTAGTGGGGCTTCTCCTAACTTTAACATAAAACCTGTGCCTTAGTCCACTTGGCCACACTACCTGTGTAGCGCTTACTAGTGGGGCTTCTCCTAACATCAAACTAAAATCTGTGCCCTAGTCCTAATGGCCACACTACCTGTGCAGAACTGTACTAGTGCGGCTTCTCCTAACTTCTGCTTAAAACCTGTACCGCAGTCGACTTGTCAACACTAGCTTTGTAGCACTGTACTAGTGGGGCTTCTCCTAACTTCAAATGAAAACCCTTGCGCTAGTCCACTTGGCCGCACTGCCTGTGTAGCTCTGTAATAGTGGAGCTTCTCCCAACTTCAATTTAAAACCTCTTCCCTAGACCACTTCTCCACACTACCCGTGTATCACTGTCCTAGTGGGGCTTCTCATAACTTCAACTAAAAACCTGTGCATTACTCCACTTGTCCACACTACCAGTGTAGCACTGTACTAAAGGGGCTTCTCCTAACTTCAACTTAAAACCTGTGTCCTAGTCCACTTGGCCACACTACCAGTCCAGCACTGTGCTAGTGGGGTTTCTGCTAACTTCAACATAAAACCTGTACCCTAGTCCACTTGGCCGCACTACCTGTGTAGAACTGTACTAGTGGGGCTTCTACTAACTTCAACTTAAAACCTGTGCCCTAGTCGACTCAGCCACACTACCTTTGTAGCACTTTAGTAGTGGGGGCTTTTCCTAACCTCAAGTTAAAACGTGTGCCTTAGTCCACTTGGCCACACAACTTTGTACCACTCTATTAGAGGGGCTTCTCCGAACGTCAACATAAAACCTGTGCGCTAGTCGACTTGTCCACACTATGTGTGTAGCACTGCGCTAGTGGGGCTTCTCGTAACTTCAACTTAGAAACTGTGCCCTAGCCCACTTGGGCACACTACCCGTGTAGCACTGTATTAGTGGGGCTTCTCCTAACTTCAACTTAAATCCAGTGCCCTAGTCGACTTGGCCACACTACCTGTGTAGCACTGTACTAGTGGGGCTTCTACTAACTTCAACTTAAAACCTGTGCCCTAGTCGACTCGGCCACACTACCTTTGTAGCACTTTAGTAGTGGGGCCTTTTCCTAACCTCAAGTTAAAACCTGTGCCCTAGTCCACTTGGCCACACTACTTTGTACCACTCTATTAGAGGGGCTTCTCTGAACGTCAACATAAAACCTGTGCGCTAGTCGACTTGTCCACACTATGTGTGTAGCACTGCGCTAGTGGGGCTTCTCGTAACTTCAACTTAGAAACTGTGCCCTAGCCACTTGGGCACACTACCCGTGTAGCACTGTATTAGTGGGGCTTCTCCTAACTTCAACTTAAATCCTGTGCCCTAGTCGACTTGGCCACACTACCTGTGTAGCACTGTACTAGTGGGGCCTCTCCTAGCTTCAGCTTAAAACTTGTGCCCTAATCCTCTTTGCCACACTACCTGTGTAGCACTGTACTAATGGGGCTTCTGGTAACTTCAACTTAAGTCCTGTGCCGTAGTCCACTTGGCCAAACTACCTGTGTAGCACTGTACAAGTGGAGCTTCTCCTAGCTTCAGGTTGAAACCTGTGCCGTGGTCCACTTGGCCATACTACCTGTGTAGAACTGTACTAAAGGGGCTTCTCCTAACTTCAACTTAAAACCTGTGGCCTAGACCACTTGGCCACACTACCAATCCAGCACTGTGCTAGTAGGGCTTCTCCTAACTTCAACATAAAACCTGTACCCTAGTCCACTTGGCCACACTACCCATGTAGCACTGTACTAGTGGGGCTTCTACTAACATCAACTTAAAACCTGTGCCCTAGTCGACTCGGCCACACTACCTTTGTAGCAGTTTAGTAGTGGGGCCTTTTCCTAACCTCAAGTTAAAACCTGTGCCCTAGTCCACTTGGCCACACTACTTTGTACCACTCTATTAGAGGGGCTTCTCCGAACGTCAACTTAAAACCTGTGCGCTAGTCGACTTGTCCACAATATGTGTGTAGCACTGTGCTAGTGGGGCTTCTCGTAACTTCAAGTTAGAACCTGTGCCCTAGTCCACTTGGGCACACTACCCGTGTAGCACTGTATTAGTGGGGCATCTCCTAACTTCAACTTAAATCCTGTGCCCTAGTCGACTTGGCCACACTACCTGTGTAGCACTGTACTAGTGGGGCTTCTCCTAGCTTCAGCTTAAAACCTGTGACCTAGTCCTCTTTGCCACACTACCTATGTAGCACTGTACTTGTGGAACTTCTCCTAACTAATACTTAAAGCCTGTGCCCTAGTACACTTGGCCACACTACCTGTGTAGCACTGTACTAGTGGGGTTTCTCCTAACGTCAACTTTAAACCGGTGCCCTAGTCCACTTGGGCACACTACCTGTGTAGCGCTGTACAAGTGGAGCTTCTCCTAGCTTAAACTTAAAACCTGTGCCCTAGTCCACTTGGCCATACTACCTATGTAGCACTGTACTTGTGGAACTTCTCCTAACTAATACTTAAAGCCTGTGCCCTAGTACACTTGGCCACACTACCTGTGTAGCACTGTACTAGTGGGGTTTCTCCTAACCTCACCTTAAAGCGGTGCCCTAGTCCACTTGACCACACTACCTGCGTAGCACTGTACAAGTGGCGCTTCTCCTAGCTTCAACTTAAAACATGTGCCCAAGTCCACTTGGCCACACTACCTGTGTAGCACTGTACAAGTGGAGTTTCTCCTAGCTTCAACTTAAATCCTGTGCCCTAGTCGACTTGCACACACTACCTGGGTAGCACTCTACTACTGGGGTTTCTCCTAACTGCAAATTAAAACCTGAGACCTATTCCACTTGGCCACACTATCCGTATAG
This sequence comes from Tenodera sinensis, assembly GCA_030765045.1. Classification (NCBI taxonomy): domain Eukaryota; kingdom Metazoa; phylum Arthropoda; class Insecta; order Mantodea; family Mantidae; genus Tenodera; species Tenodera sinensis. Next base: position 167,388,520 of record CM060964.1, read on the forward strand.
CACTGTGCTAGTGGGGCTTCTCTTAACTTCAACTTAAACTTTTGGCGTAGCCCACTTTGCCACACTACCTGTGTAGCACTGTACTAGTGGGGCTTCTCCTAACTTCAACTTAAAACCTGTGCCCTGGTCCACTTGGCCATACTACCTGTGTAGCACTGTGCTAGTGGGGCTTCTCTTAACTTCAACTTAAAACCTGTGCCCTAGTCCAGTTGGGCACACTACCTGTGTAGCACTTTGCTAGTGGGGCTTCTCCTATACTCAACTTAATGCCGGTGCCCTATTCCACTTGGCCACACTACCTGTGCAGAGCTGTACAAGTGGAGCTTCTCCTAGCCTCAACTTAAAGCCTGTGCCCTAGTCCACTTGGCCACACTACCTGTGTAGCACTGTACTAGTGGGGCTTGTCCTAACTTCAAATTAAAACCTGTGGCCTAGACCACTTGGACACACTACCTGTGTAGCACTGTACTAGTGGAGGTTCTCCTAACTTCATTTTAAAACGTGTGCCTTGACCGCTGGGACACACTACCCGTGTAGCACTGTACTAGTGGAGCTCCTCCTAAGTTCAACTTGAAACCTGTGCCCAATCCACTTCGCCACACTAGCTGTGTAGCACTGTACTAGTGGGGTTTCTCCTAAATTCAGCTTATAACCTGTGGCCTAGTTCACTTGGCCACACTACTTGTGTAGCACTGTACTACTGGGGTTCTCCAATTTTCAACTTAAAACTTTTGCCCTAGTCCACTTAGCCACACTACCTGTCTAGCACTGTACTAGTGGGGCTTCTCCCAAATTCAACTTAAAACCTGAGCCCTAGTCCACTTGGCCACACTACCTGTGTAGCACTGTACTAGTGGGGCTTCTCCTAACTTTAACATAATACCTGTGCCTTAGTCCACTTGGCCACACTACATGTGTAGCGCTTACTAGCGGGGCTTCTCCTAACATCAAACTAAAATCTGTGCCCTTGTCCACATGGCCACACTACCTGTGTAGAACTGTACTAGTGCGGCTTCTCCTAACTTCTACTTAAAACCTGTACCGTAGTCGACTTGTCAAAACTACCTTTGTAGCACTGTACTAGTGGGGCTTCTCCTAACTTCAACTGAAAACCCTTGCCCTAGTCCATTTGGCCGCACTGCCTGTGTAGCTCTGTAATAGTGGAGCTTCCCCCAACTTCAATTTAAAATCTCTTCCCTAGACCACTTGGCCACACTACCCGTGTAGCACTGTCCTAGTGGGGCTTCTCATAACCTCAACTAAAAACCTGTGCGCTACTCCACTTGTCCACACTATCTGTGTAGCACTGCACTAAAGGGGTTTCTCCTAACTTCAACTTAAAACCTGTGGCCTAGACCACTTGGCCACACTACCAGTCCAGCACTGTGCTAGTGGGGCTTCTCCTAACTTCAACATAAAACCTGTACCCTCGGCCACTTGGCCACACTACCTGTGTAGCACTGTACTAGTGGGGCTTCTACTAACTTCAACTTAAAACCTGTGCCCTAGTCCACTTGGCCACACTACTTTGTACCACTCTATTAGAGGGGCTTCTCCGATCGTCAACTTAAAACCTGTGCGCTAGTCGACGTGTCCACACTATGTGTGTAGCACTGTGCTAGTAGGGCTTCTCGTAACTTCAACTTAGAAACTGTGCCCTAGTCCACTTAAGCACACTACCCGTATAGCACTGTATTAGTGGGGCTTCTCCTAACTTCAACTTAAATCCTGTGCCCTAGTCGACTTGGCCACAATACCTGTGTAGCACTGTACTAGTGGGGCTTATCCTAGCTTTAGCTTAAAACCTGTGCCCTAGTCCTCTTTGCCACACTACCTGTGTAGCACTGTACTAATGGAGCTTCTCCTAACTTCAACTTAAATCCTGTGCCCTAGTCCACTTGGCCACACTACTTTGTACCACTCTATTAGAGGGGCTTCTCCGATCGTCAACTTAAAACCTGTGCGCTAGTCGACGTGTCCACACTATGTGTGTAGCACTGTGCTAGTAGGGCTTCTCGTAACTTCAACTTAGAAACTGTGCCCTAGTCCACTTAAGCACACTACCCGTATAGCACTGTATTAGTGGGGCTTCTCCTAACTTCAACTTAAATCCTGTGCCCTAGTCGACTTGGCCACAATACCTGTGTAGCACTGTACTAGTGGGGCTTATCCTAGCTTTAGCTTAAACCCTGTGCCCTAGTCCTCTTTGCCACACTACCTGTGTAGCACTGTACTAGTGGAGCTCCTCATAACTTCAACTTGAAACCTGTGCCCAATCCACTTCGCCACACTAGCTGTGTAGCACTGTACTAGTGGGGTTTCTCCTAAATTCAGCTTATAACCTGTGGCCTTGTTTACTTGGCCACACTACTTGTGTAGCACTGTACTACTGGGGCTTCTCCAATTTTCAACTTAAAGCCTTTGCCCTAGTCCACTTAGCCACAGTACCTGTCTAGCACTGTACTAGTGGGGCTTCTCCCAACTTCAACTTAAAACCTGAGCCCTAGTCCACTTGGCCACACTACCTGTGTAGCACTGTACTAGTGGGGCTTCTCCTAACTTTAACATAATACCTGTGCCTTAGTCTACTTGGCCACACTACATGTGTAGCGCTTACTAGTGGGGCTTCTCCTAACATCAAACTAAAATCTGTGCCCTTGTCCACATGGCCACACTACCTGTGTAGAACTGTACTAGTGCGGCTTCTCCTAACTTCTACTTAAAACCTGTACCGTAGTCGACTTGTCAAAACTAACTTTGTAGCACTGTACTAGTGGAGCTTCTCCTAACTTCAACTGAAAACCCTTGCCCTAGTCCATTTGGCCGCACTGCCTGTGTAGCTCTGTAATAGTGGAGCTTCCCCCAACTTCAATTTAAAATCTCTTCCCTAGACCACTTGGCCACACTACCAGTCCAGCACTGTGCTAGTGGGGCTTCGCCTAACTTCAACATAAAACCTGTACCCTCGTCCACTTGGCCACACTACCTGTGTAGCACTGTACTAGTGGGGCTTCTACTAACTTCAACTTAAAACCTGTGCCCTAGTCCACTTGGCCACACTACTTTGTACCACTCTATTAGAGGGGCTTCTCCGATCGTCAACTTAAAACCTGTGCGCTAGTCGACGTGTCCACACTATGTGTGTAGCACTGTGCTAGTAGGGCTTCTCGTAACTTCAACTTAGAAGCTGTGCCCTAGTCCACTTAGGCACACTACCCGTGTAGCACTGTACTAGTGGAGCTTGTCCTAACTTCAAATTAAAACCTGTGGCCTAGACCACTTGCGCACACTACCTGGGTAGCACTCTAGTACTGGGGTTTCTCCTAACTGCAACTTAAAACCTGAGCCCTAGTCCACTTGGCCGCACTGCCTGTGTAGCTCTGTAATAGTGGAGCTTCTCCCAACTTCAATTTAAAATCTCTTCCCTAGACCACTTGTCCACACTACCTGTGTAGCACTGTACTAAAGGGGCTTCTCCTAACTTCAACTTAAAACCTGTGGCTGAGACCACTTGGCCACACTACCAGTCCAGCACTTTGCTAGTGGGGCTTCGCCTAACTTCAACATAAAACCCGTACCCTAGTCCACTTGGGCACACTACCTGTGTAGCACTGTACTAGTGGGGCTTCTACTAACTTCAACTTAAAACCTGTGGCTGAGACCACTTGGCCACACTACCAGTCCAGCACTTTGCTAGTGGGGCTTCGCCTAACTTCAACATAAAACCCGTACCCTAGTCCACTTGGCCACACTACCTGTGTAGCACTTTAGTAGTGGGGCCTTTTCCTAACCTCAAGTTAAAACCTGTGCCCTAGTCCACCTGGCCACACTACTTTGTACCACTCTATTAGAGGGGCTTCTCCGAACGTCAACTTAAAACATGTGCGCTAGTCGACTTGTCCACACTATGTGTGTAGCACTGTGCTAGTGGGGCTTCCGTAACTTCAACTTAGAACCTGTGCCCTAGTCCACTTAAGCACACTACCCGTGTAGCACTGTATTAGTGGGGCTTGTCATAGCTTCAGCTTAAAACCTGTGCCCTAGTCCTCTTTGCCACACTACCTGTGTAGCACTGTACTAATGGGGCTTCTCCTAACTTCAACTTAAATCCTGTGCCCTAGTCCACTTGGGCACACTACCTGTGTAGCACTGTACTAGTGGGGTTTCTCCTAACGTCAACTTTAAACCAGTGCCCTAGTCCACTTGGGCACACTACCTGTGTAGCGCTGTACAATTGGAGCTTCTCCTAGCTTGAACTTAAAACCTGTGCCCTAGTCCACTTGGCCATACTCCCTCTGTAGCACTGTACTTGTGGAACTTCTCCTAACTAATACTTAAAGCCTGTGCCCTAGTACACTTGGCCACACTACCTGTGTAGCACTGTACTAGTGAGGTTTCTCCTAACCTCAAATTAAAGCGGTGCCCTAGTCCACTTGGCCACACTACCTGTGTAGCACTGTACAAGTGGAGCTTCTCCTTGCTTCAACTTAAAACCTGTGCCCAAGTCCACTTGGCCACACTACCTGTTAGCACTGTACAAGTGGAGCTTCTCCTAGCTTCAGGTTGAAACCTGTGCCCTAGTCCACTTTACCACACAACCTCTGTAGCACTCTACTAGTGGGGCTTCTCCTAACTTCAACTTAAATCCTGTGGCCTAGACCACTTGCCCACACTACCTGGGTAGCACTCTACTACTGGGGTTTCTCCTAACTGCAACTTAAAACCTGAGCCCTAGTCCACTTGGCCACACTATCCGTATAGCACTGTGCTAGTGGGGCTTCTCTTAACTTCAACTTAAACTTGTGGCTTAGCCCACTTTGCCACACTACCCGTGTAGCACTGTACTAGTGGGGCTCCTCCTAACTTCAACTTAGAACCTTAGCCCTAGTCCACTTGGCCACACTATCCGTATAGCACTGTGCTAGTGGGGCTTCTCTTAACTTCAACTTAAACTTGTGGCCTAGACCACTTGGCCACACTACCTGTGTAGCACTGTACTAGTGGGGCTTCTCCTAACTGCAACTTGAAACCTGTAACGTAGTCCACTTGGCCACACTACCTGTGTAGCACTTTACAAGTGGAGCTTATCCTAGCTTCAGCTTCAAACTTGTGCCCTAGTCCAGTTTGCCACACTACCTGTGTAGCACTGTACTATTAGGGCTTCTAGTTACTTGAACCTAAAACCTGTGCCCTACACCACTTGGCCACACTACCTGTGTAGCACTGTACTATTGGAGCTTCCCCTATCTTCAAATTAAACCGTGTGCCCTAGTCCACTTGGGCGCACTACCTGTGTAGCACTGTACTAGTGGGGTTTCTCCTAACCTCAACTTAAAACCGGTGCCCTAGTCCACTTGGCCACACTACCTGTGTAGCGCTGTACAAGTGGAGCTTCTCCTAGCTTGAACTTAAAACCTGTGCCCTAGTCCACTGGGCCATACTACCTGTGTAGCACTCTACTTGTGGAACTTCTCCTAACTAATACTTAAAGCCTGTGCCCTAGTACACTTGGCCACACTACCTGTGTAGCACTGTACAAGTGGAGCTTCTCCTAGCTTCAACTCAAAACCTGTGCCCAAGTCCACTTGGCCACACTACCTGTGTAGCACTGTATAAGTGGAGCTTCTTTTAGCTTCAGGTTGAAACCTGTGCCCTAGTCCACTTTGCCACACTACCTGTGTAGCACTGTACTAGTGGGGCTTCTCCTAACTTCAACTTAAATCCTGTGCCCTAGTCGACTTGGCCACACTACCTGTGCAGCACTGTACTAGTGGGGCTTGTCCTAACTTCAACTTAAATCCTGTGCCCTAGTCGACTTGGCCACACTACCTGTGCAGCACTGTACTAGTGGGGCTTCTCCTAACTTCAAATTAAAACCTGTGGCCTAGACCACTTGCGCACACTACATGGGTAGCACTCTACTACTGGGGTTTCTCCTAACTGCAACTTAAAACCTGAGACCTAGTCTACTTGGCCTTACTATCCGTATAGCACTGTGCTAGTGGGGCTTCTCTTAGCTTCAACTTAAACTTGTGGCCTAGCCCACTTTGCCACACTACCTGTGTAGCACTGTACAAGTGGGGCTTCTGCTAACTTCAACTTAAAACCTGTGCCCTGGTCCACTAGGCCATACTACCTGTGTAGCACTGTACTAGTGGGGCTTCTCCTAGCTTCAACTTAAAACCTGTGGCCTAGACCACTTGGCCACACTACCGGGGTAGCACTCTACTAGTGGGGTTTCTCCTAACTGCAACCCAAAACCTGAGCCGTAGTCCACTTGGCCACACTATCTGTGTAGCAATGTGCTAGTGGGGCTTCTCTTAACTTCAACTTAAAACCTGTGCCCTTGTCCACTTGGGCAAACTACCTGTGTAGCACATTGCTAATGGGGCTTCTCCTAACCTCAACGTAATGCCGGTGCCCTATTCCACTTGGCCACACTACCTGTGTAGAACTGTACAAGTGGAGCTTCTCCTAGCTTCAACTTAAAGCCTGTGCCCTAGTCCACTTGGCCACACTACCTGTGTAGCACTGTACTAGTGGGGCTTGTCCTAACTTCAAATAAAAACCTGTGGCCTAGACCACTTGGATACACTACGTGTGTAGCACTGTACTAGTGGAGGTTCTCCTAACTTCATTTTAAAAGGTGTGCCTTGACCGCTGGGCCACACTACCCGTGTAGCACTGTACTAGTGGGGCTCCTCCTAACTTCAACTTGAAACCTGTGCACTAGTCCACTTCGCCACACTAGCTGTGTAGCACTGTACTAGTGGGGTTTCTCCTAAATTCAGCTTATAACCTGTGGCCTAGTCCACTTGGCCACACTACTTGTGTAGCACTGTATTACTGGGGCTTCTCCAATTTTCAAATTAAAACCTTTGCCCTAGTCCACTTAGCCACACTACCTGTCTAGCACTGTACTAGTGGGGCTTCTCCCAACTACAACTTAAAACCTGAGCCCTAGTCCACTTGGCCACACTACCTGTGTAGCACTGTACTAGTGGGGCTTCTCCTAACTTTAACATAAAACCTGTGCCTTAGTCCACATGGCCACACTACCTGTGTAGAACTGTATTAGTGCGGCTTCTCCTAACTTCTACTTAAAACCTGTACCGTAGTCGACTTGTCAACACTACCTTTGTAGCACTGTACTAGTGGGGCTTCTCCTAATTTCAACTGAAAACCCTTGCCCTAGTCCGCTTGGCCGCACTGCCTGTGTAGCTCTGTAATAGTTGAGCTTCTCCCAACTTCAATTTAAAATCTCTTAGCTAGACCACTTGGCCACACTACCCCTGTAGCACTGTCCTGGTGGGGCTTGTCATATCCTCAACTAAAAACCTGTGCGCTACTCCACTTGTCCACACTACCTGTGTAGCACTGTACTAAAGGGGCTTCTCCTAACTTCAACTTAAAACCTGTGGCCTAGACCACTTGGCCACACTACCAGTCCAGCACTTTGCTAGTGGGGCTTCGCCTAACTTCAACATAAAGCCTGTACCCTAGTCCACTTGGCCACACTACCTGTGTAGCACTGTACTAGTGGGGCTTCTACTAACTTCAGCTTAAAACCTGTGCCCTAGTCCTCTTTGCCACACTACCTGTGTAGCACTGTACTAATGGGGCTTCTCCTAACTTCAACTTAAATCCTGTGCCCTAGTCGACTTGGCCACACTACCTCTGTAGCACTGTACAAGTGGGGCTTCTCCAAACTTCAACTTAAAACCTGTGCCCTAGACCACTTGGCCATACTACCTGTGTAGCACTGTACTATTGGGGCTTCTCATAACTTCAAATTAAAACCTGTGCCCTAGTCCACCTGGTCACACTATCTGTGTAGTACTGTACTACTGGGACTTCTCCTAACTTCAACATAAAACCTATGCCCTAGTCCACTTCGCCACACTACCCGTGTAGCAGTGTACTAGTTGGGCTTCTCATAACGTGAACTTAAATCCTGTGCCCTAGTCCACTTAGCCACAGTACCTGTGTAGCACTGTACTAGTAGGGCTTCTCCTAACTTCAACATAAAACCTATGCCCTAGTCCACTTGGCCACACTACCCGTGTAGCAGTGTACTAGTAGGGCTTCTCCTAACTTCAACTTAAAACCTGTGCCCTAGCCCACATAGCCACAGCACCTGTGTAGCACTGTACCAGTGGAGGTTCTCCTATCTTCATTTTAAAACGTGTGCCGTAGACCGCTGGGCCACACTACCCGTGTAGCACAGTACTAGTGGGGCTTCTCCAATTTTCAGCTTAAAACCTTTGGCCTAGTTACTTAGCCACACTACCTGTGTAGCACTGTACTAGTGGGGCTTCTCCTAACTTGAACTTAAAACGTGTGCCCTAGTCCACTTGGCCACACTAGCTCTCTAGCACTGTACTAGTGAGGTTCTCCCAACTTCAACTTAAAACCTGTGCCCTAGTCCACTTGGCCACACTACCTGTGTAGCACTGTACTAGTGGGGCTTCTCCTAACTTCAACTTAAAACCTGTGCCCTAGTCCACTTAGCCACACTACCTGTGTAGCACTGTACTAGTGGGGCTTGTCCTAACATCAAATTAAAGTCTGTGCCCTAGTCCACTTGGCCACACTACCTGTGTAGCACTGTACTAGTGGGGCTTCTCCTAACTTCTACTTAAAACCTGTGCCCTATTCGACTTGTCAACACTTCCTTTGTAGCACTGTACTAGTGGGGCTTCTCCTAACTTTACCTTAAAACCTGTGGCCTAGACCACTTGGCCACACTACCTGTGTAGCACTGTACTAGTGGGGCTTCTCCTAACTTCAACTTAAAAACTGTGACCTAGACCATGTTGCCACACTAGCGGTGTAGCACTGTACTAGTGGGGCTTCTCCTAACTTCAACTTAAAACTTGTGGCCTAGTCCACTTGGCCACACTACTTCTGTAGCACTGTACTAGTGGGGGCTTCTCCTAACTTCAACTTAAAGCTTGTGGCCTAGTCCACTTGGCCACACTACCTGTGTAGCACTGTGCTAGTGGGGCTTCTCCTAACTTCAAATTAAAAGCTTTGGCCTAGACCACTGGGCCACACTACCCGTGTAGCACTGTACTAGTGGGGCTTCTCCTAACTTCAACTTAAAACTTGTGGCCTAGTCCACTTGGCCACACTACTTGTGTAGCACTGTACTAGTGGGGCTTCTCCAATTTTTAACTAAAAACCTTTGCCCTAGTCCACTTAGCCACACTTCCTGTGTAGCACTGTAGTACTGGGGCTTCTCCTATCTTCAAGATAAAACCTGCGCCCTAGTCCACTTGGAGACATTACCCGTGTAGCACTGTACTAATGGGGCTTCTCCTAACATCAACTTAAAACCTGCGCCCTAGTCCACTTGGAGTCACTACCTGTGTGGCACTGTACTAGTGGGGCTTCTCCTAACTTCAACTTAAAACCTGCGCCCTAGTCCACTTGGAGACACTACCTGTGTGGCACTGTACTAGTGGGGCTTCTCCTAACTTCAACTAAAACCTGCGTCCTAGTCCACTTGGAGACACTACCTGTGTGGCACTGTACTAGTGGGGCTTCTCCTAACTTCAACTTAAAACCTGCGCCCTAGTCCACTTGGAGACACTACCGGTGTAGCGCTGTACTAGTGGGGCTTCTCCTAACTTCAACTTAAAACCGTCGCCCTAGTCCACTTGGAGACATTACCCGTGTAGCACTGTACTAATGGGGCTTCTCCTAACTTCAACTTAAAACCTGCGCCCTAGTCCACTTGGAGACATTACCCGTGTAGCACTGTAGTAATGCGGCTTCTCCTAACTTCAACTTAAAACCTGCGCCCTAGTCCACTTGGAGACACTACCTGTGTGGCACTGTACTAGTGGGGCTTCTCCTAACTTCAACTTAAAACCTGCGCCCTAGTCCACTTGGAGATACTACCTGTGTGGCACTGTGCTAGTGGGGCTTCTCCTAACTTCAACTTAAAACCTGCGCCCTAGTCCACTTGGAGACATTACCCGTGAAGCACTGTACTAATGGGGCTTCTCCTAACTTCAACTTATATCCTGTGCCCTAGTCCACTTGGAGACATTACCCGTGTAGCACTGTACTAATGGGGCTTCTCCTAACTTCAACTCAAAACCTGCGCCCTAGTCCACTTGGAGACACTACCTGTGTGGCACTGTACTAGTGGGGCTTCTCCTAACTTCAACTTAAAACCTGCGCCCTAGTCCACTTGGAGACACTACCTGTGTGGCACTGTACTAGTGGGGCTTCTCCTAACTTCAACTTAAAACCTGCGCCCTAGTCCACTTGGAGACATTACCCGTGTAGCACTGTACTAATGGGGCTTCTCCTAACTTCAACTTACATCCTGTGCCCTAGTCCACTTGGAGACATTACCCGTGTAGCACTGTACTAATGGGGCTTCTCCTAACTTCAACTTAAATCCTGTGCCCTAGTCCACTTGGAGACATTACCCGTGTAGCACTGTACTAATGGGGCTTCTCCTAACTTGAACTTAAAACCTGCGCCCTAGTCCACTTGGAGACATTACCCGTGTAGCACTGTACTAGTGGGGCTTCTCCTAACTTCAACTTAAAACTTGTGGCCTAGTCCACTTGACCACACTACCTCTGTAGCACTGTACTAGTGGGGCTTCTCCTAGCTTCAACTTAAAACCTGTGGCCTAGAGCACTTGGCCACACTACCTGTGTAGCACTGTACTAGTGGGGTTTCTCCTAACTGCAACTTGAAACCTGTACCCTAGTCCACTTGGCCACACTATCTGTGTAGCACTGTGCTAGTGGGGCTTCTCCTAATTTCAACTCTAAACCTGTGCTCTGGTCCACTTGGGCACACTACCTGTGTAGCACTGTACTAGTGGGGTTTCTCCTAACTTCTACTTAAAACCTGTGCCCTAGACCACTTGGCCACACTACCCGTGTAGCACTGTGCTAGTGGGGCTTCTCCTAACTTCAACTTAAAACCTGTGCCCTAGTCCACTTGGGCACACTACCTGTGTAGCACTATACAAGTGGAGCTTCTCCTAACTTCAACTTAAAACCTGTGTCCTAGTCCGTCAGGCCACAGTACCTGTGTAGCACTGTACTAGTGGAGGTTCTCCTAACTTCAACTTAAAGCCTGTGCCCTAGACCACTTGGCCACGCTATCTGTGTAGCACTGTACAAGTGGAACTTCTCTTAACTTCAACTTGGAACCTGTGCCCTAGTCCGTGAGGCCGCACTATCCGTGTAGCACTGTACAAGTGGAACTTCTCCTAAGTTCAACTTAAAACCTGTGCCCTAGTGCGTCAGGCTGCACTACCTGTGTAGCGCTGTACTAGTAAGGCTTTGCTGATGACCAAGTAGTTAAGCACCCATAAACTTGGTATCTTAAAGATAGCTTTGACAATATGTCATTCAATTCAAAGCATCAAAGTTGATGGCAGTCTGTTTCCTATGGTGCATTTTATATTAGTGAGTGATAGAGAAGAGTTTGTGATGTTATGATATATTGAACTTCTATGGTATAATAATGAAGGTATACTGCCTGCTTGTTATCTGGATCTATTGATTGTCAGTTTTATAAACAGTGCTAAGTCCTGAAATACATAAAAGGTGTAGGAGTATCCATATTAATAACACTTAGTTTTCCTTTAGATTAAACCACCTAACATATCTAAAAAATATATTAATTACCCAGAGAGCTTCTGCTATTTATGTGCATGTGTATGTAAGAGGCTTATTTAAACGCTAATTGCACACACACCCAAAACAAAAAAAAGGGCAAAAGAAAGTGATTGAGTTTTATTTTCAGTCCTGTACAGAATTAGTATGATCACTGGGCACCATAAATTATTATACCTATATCTTGTTCAGCAGATTTAGGTCACTGGATGCAAAGAGAGAAAATATTTAGATCCTTTGTCATTCTAGTAACAGATCATGAACCAATGAATCATACTATCATTGTTATTTTTGCTATTATTTTTAAGGATTTCACAGCCTAAACCAAAGATAAAAGCAGGGCAGCCAGTTATCATGTGCTAATGTGTCATAGCACACTGTAAGCATCACACTAAAGCTACACCATTTCTACTTGAATGTGAGCTAGTATGCAAACAAAATAGAGGAAACAAGTTTTGTAGCACTCTCTCTGATATAACTTGAAACTACAGTGTCAAGTGCTGAAATGATTTCTGCCACACTATGTTCCTCTCAGAACAGGGATGTAACAGTATTTTTTACCATGAATGTTCTATGGAATATCATCCCTTCCAGCTGTAAGGGTGCTACAATTATTGTAGCACTCTTTAAAAAGGCATTGCTGATACGCTGATGTAGTGTCTTATGGTGCACTTTTTCTTTGAAAGTGTACAATAAGTAGTGTGCAAACAACATGACAAACTCTGTAGATGATCTACTAAAGAGGCTCTTTTCCAGTAGATGTTTTGAGGAGAAAGGAGAGTTAAAGTGTTGGGTAGACCTACTCCAAATTTAGAACTAAGGCAAAAGCCTATAGGTGGGGCAAAACAGTGAGAATACAATTAAATTTAGTATGAAAGGTATGAAAACAGTTGGATCTGCAGGTATGATGTTCAATGCATTTTTTGTTTTCCATGTTTATTATTTGGAAACAGTGATGCATACAGGGGGAATGAAAGATTTAGAGCAGGCATGTCCAACCATTTTTGAAAAGGGGCCACTGTCAAGGTGAATTGGTTTGCTGTCCACATGATTAAATTTTTTTTACCGTATTAAATAGGATCTAAATTATAAGATAAACCAGTTAACTTAAAAAAATAGCTGATATATTGATGTGTTAGTTTTATTAAAATATTAATCATATTAGTCAAGTTAATTATAAAATTAAATAATGATAATAATTGTATTAAATATTGAATAATTATACAATTATATGTATATTTTTTTTCCTTTCTTTCCGTGTATAATCTAATTCTAAAATATAAATTGATCAATGTAAATTATAAATAAAGTGTTACTAATCCTTTTATGTTTAAATAAAGTTGTTATATTAATATAATTGAATTAACATTTTGGCTGCCAATGCAGCCAATCCGGCACTGCTTGTCATGAACAAGGCACTAATATCTGGTTTGATCGATGATGTAGCAACTGGAAACGAACTCTCCAGGTGACTGTCAGTGATTTGCACTTCATATGTTTGATCCTGAAGAACACTTGTTCGCATATGTATGTGCTACCGAAAAGTGATGCAAACCAAAGTGCATGTCTATTAATGCCTGGGAAAGTAGTCGCAATATAATTGTAGTAAGGGGGCATTGTTAAACTTATTCTTTAGGTCTAATGCTCCTTGAAAATCGACGCTCTCCATTTGCAGATCCTCCTCTATGTTAATGGAGAAAGGGGAAGGAAACAGTTGAAATTATAACATTTTTCCTTGAAGTCTTGAAATCTAATGCACTTCATTTCTTAATTCTGATATAATTTCTGCATACTTTTGAGAATTTTGATTATTACATTTTTGTAGGGCTGGCAAACACACAAAGTTGTTGTTTCTTGTGATAAACTGGCAATTTTGCTTCAAAGGCCTTCACATGATCAAACATAGAAGTGATCAATTGGTCACATCTTGGGGATGTGATTAAGTTCATTCAATGTGTCGTTATATCTACCTTAAAGGCAAATTCAGCATCCATTCTGCATCTTCAAATTCAACAATAGGTTTGCCCATTTCCTCCATTGTTTGTATTTTGTTTTCGAGATCAAACACTCGCTTCAACATTTTGCAATGCCTCAGGCATCTTATTTCAGTATATTAAACAATATCTTCTAATTCTGAATCCAGATTTTGTAAGAAATTTTGAAATTCTCTATATTGCAAACCATGTGAATGAATGAAATCCACTACTTTTATAATGACTTTCAAAACACCATCTAAATTTAGGGATTTAGCACAGAGGTTTTCTTAGTGCATTAAACAGTGATTTTGTATTACAGAAATGTTTCCTAATTTAGCTGCCTCGGCTTGCAGTTATTTAACTAATCCTTCTCATTTTTCTGCAAATGCAGGAGCTTCATTTGTTGTTACACCAGACAGATTTGTATATTTCAAGCCAAGCCAGTTCAAAGTTTCACAACACCCCCCGACTAAATCATTGGCTTTAGTGGAGTGACTTATTCTTCTGTAATATTTAAATCTTTATCAACTCCGCTTAAAAAAATTGCTAATTGGGCAGTATTGTTATTGTCACTAATCTCATCAAGTGCCAGAGAATAGATCTAGCTTGGTATTTTAAAGTTCTCTCTACACTGGATGCTAATTTGTCAATATGACGAGTTACAGTCTGTCGTGACAAACTAAATTTTACAAACTGCGCATGTTTGTCAGGACATATAATATTGGGAACACTTAATGCATTCTTTAACAAAATAGTCATCTTGAAAATGGTTAAGATTTTTTTTTGCAATTGTTTCTGCTACTGCCTAACTTGCTTTTGCCAGTTTCAGTTTGCAGTAATACATTCCTAAAAATTAACTGCTGTCCCGAAAGTTTAATTTTAAGTTCGGATACCCTGGCTTCACAAAATTGACCCTCAAATTTATCATATGAAGACGCATGCTTGGCATAACATATCGCTTTATGTTATACTCCTTAAACACTGAAACTGTTTCAGAGCAAATTAAGCACACTGCTTTCTTGTTTACTTCAATAAAAAATACTGATTTGTCCACTTATGTTTAATATATTTTTGTGAATTTATTTTCCACTCATAACTTTCTCTACTACATATAGTAAGTAGAGGAAGTATTGTATTCCACCCAAAAATTCAATGTCGAGATTTCACAGGAAATATATGTTTTGAGGCACCCTGACTCCAAAACAAGCATTTTTAGAAAAAATGTGTGTGTCTGTGTGTGTGCACCTATGTGACTGTGAACAGCGTAACTAAAAAATGAAAATTTGGTTAAAAACCAAATTTGGTATTTAAGTTTAATATCTTTCAAGGATGCGGCACAAAGATTTTGAAGAAAATTCCTCCATCCTAAACTACCTTTTATGTGGAAAATTTTTCAAAAAATTTGATTTTTCTCAAAAATGACTAAGGATTTTTATTAAAGTTCCACATGTTTAAGATATTTTAATGGCAAATGAAATGTATATTTTGAATTTTCTGGCTATAGCCCACATAGCCCTGTTTACTTTTGACGACTTTTGCATAACTGGTAAACCACAAGAGATAGACCAAATCTTAATATACAAAAAATGTAGATCTCATTAAAACACAGTTTATGTCCAAATGAATTGTTTTGTGCAGTGAACCATTTCAGTGATATTCTTTGTTATTTATGAGTTTTGGAGTACTTTGTCAAATGGAAGATTGTTATTCATTTTTTATATCTTAGCCATACAAAGAGAATGGAATTTCAAAGCTTTAATAAAAGATTTGACTATTGCTCAAAGCCAACTGTTTTCCCCTTGTACCTACCAGGAAATAAGCAATTAAATAATTTCTGCAAATGTTTATTTAAACTAACATGAAGAAGATAAGAGGAATAAGGTTTTGTAAGAATGGTTAGTACAAGAGTAAATTTTCCTTAAGCCGTCACAGGATAAAAGGTCTACTTAAGTGGGTACTTAATCAACAAGGTGATTTGTACATTATAGTGATGAGATGCGAAATCTGAATCCTGAGTTGAATGGAAATATTTCAAGAACTCAATGTGATGAAAATGCTAATAGAGAGTTATAAAGTGCTTCTGATCCTGAAGTGCAAGGTATAAAGCACATCATTTCACACAAAATGAACTGAAGGACCTATATGAAATTATTTTTCTTTACAAAGATAAATTGGAACTTTTGTGTTCTAGGCTTGAACAGAAACTTCTGCTGTTACAGAACAGGGAACTCATTTTTGAAAAAATCACTTTCTTTACGTGGTCTAATAGCCTTGGGTAATGGCATTAACCACCTTTTGAGGAACTGAAATGATGAATTCATTATAATGTAGCCCTTTCGTTGGTTCTTGACAGAAAACCCTAATAGTGTTCCTTCTGTATTATGGGAGAGCAAAGCCTTTAATGCACATTGCCAGTTCTGTGCATTTAAAGGCAAGCTACAAAAATATGTATATGGTTCTGGAGGTTATTAAAAACACCAATGATTGGTGATTAGTACCTATATAATTGGTATGTTGATGGGCTGAGTCAGCTCCAGGAGTTTTGCTGTCCCTGGGGATAATTGCAAGTGCCATCCCCCTCATACTTTCAGGCACAATCTAATTTTTATCTGCAATGCCAATCCTCCATGACAACAACTTATTCTCACATAAGTTAGATATAGGTATAACATTAAAAGCACATAAAAACACAGTTGACTGCACTTGTTAATAATATTTATTAGTACTCCTCAATGTTTCCATTGTCACTTCATTTACTGGTTCCCTTGTGAAATGTTGCACTTCTGCCAAAGTGAATGTTTTGCAATGTCTTGCAATATAACTCTTTACTTTTGCCTAGATTATTGGTATGGGTTTGAAAAAGGCAATGATATAGGAGCAATCTGGTTTCATGAGCACATTATTTAGCTTGTTTTCTTACAAAGCATATTTTCGCCTAAGGCTTGTTTTCATTTATGAGTAACATAAGTTAAAAAGTTTCCCCCTTTTCACTGTAATGTTACTTGCCACATTATGGCAAATGAGCCATTCTATCATTTATATTTTAGTGTTACTGTTAGAGTGGACTCTTCTATTTGGACCATGTGGCATGGAGCATTATCCATAACAATAACATGAAATGTTAAGCAGTAATTGATCCTTAAAACTTCTGTAGCAATGGTTAATGTCATCATGGTAATCTCTAGATCTTGAATTGAAGAGGAAGTAAGCATCCATAAAAATGAGATGTTCCAGCATGGGCAATAGTACTAGTACAGTATTGTGGATAGCTTCATGGAGCTTTCAACTGTCGTGAGCTTGTTGGTCACTGTTGTTGTTGGTCATTTAACCACATTTCAGCCAAACATGCTATTTCCCTAGAATTCTACTTTTATATGTATCTTAAAAGTAATGCCCTTAGGGCTACAGCATTGGGTTTCTTATTTTTTTTTGGCTTGAACTCAAATCTGAAATCATGGGGGATCTTGTTAAGGAGCCAAGGCTTCCCTGAAATAACTATTTTTTTAAGTGAAAACCAATACATTTGCCTGTGACAGAATCTCAAGTTGGGTGCAGTAGCGAGGATATGCCTTCTTATTGCATTTAATTCAAACTTTCCAATTGAGCTGTTTTAGAGTTAAAAACAATAGCTACTAACCAAGTAGGCCAGCAACACAAGTTGTAATTGAATGCACAAAAAAGCTGCACTTTCAGGATACCACTATTCATATTCATTTATTTCATCCTTCAGATCATGTATACATGATATGGAATCATCAATAAGTTACAATAGGAATATAACAATAAAATAAAAGGTCATACACACACACCCATACAACATTTAAGGTCACCACACATACACACATACCCATACAACCTTAATTAGTCAGACTTCACAAAGTTATCTATTTAAATATTCCATAACCGAATAAAATGCATTCTCTAATAGGTACAATTTGAGTTTTTTCTTAAACAGATTTACATTTTCAATGTTTTTTATATTAAGTGGTAGCCTATTGTACAGTTTTATTCCATTATGATTTACACTGTTTTTGGCTAGATTCGTTCTGCAATATTGCACATGTAGATTTTCTTTCTGCCTTGTACCATGATAATGAATCTCTTGGTTATCTGGTAGCTGATGCCTTATTCGTCTGATATGATGGATAACTCCTAATATATACATACTTGCTGCAGTCATAATCCTTAACTTTTTGAACAGTTCCCTGAATGGAGATCTACTTGATTCGCCGGTCATTATTCTTGTGGCCCGCTTTTGCAAACGAAAAACTTTTTTAGATTCTGTTGATGCCCCCAGAACATTATTCCATACCTTATATGACTATGAATGTATACAAAGTAAGCACTTCTAAGAACTTGCACACTCGTTACCCTTTTCAATGTACTCAATATGTAACATCCCACACTTAGTTTCTTGGTTAACATATTTATGTGTCCCCCATTTAAGATCTTCTGTAATAATTATCCCCAGAAATTTAGTTTGATCTTCATATTTTATGATTTCATTGTCTAGTTTTATTTGCGGTTTTACCACATTTCTATGACGACTCGAATGAAAGCTCATAGCAACAATTTTGTGTGTGTTTAATAGCAATCCATTTACCTCAAACCAATGTCAATTTCCTTATATCCCGTTTACTTTTTCCTGAAGATCTCTGTCATTATTTGCTTTTAGCAGCAGGTTTGTATCATCGGCAAATAACACCACTTCAGCCTCCTGGACACATAATGGGAGATCATTTACATAAAGTAAGAAAAGAAGTGGCCCCAGTATAGATCCCTGTGGTATCCCCTGTCCTACCTTCCTCTGCGTAGATTGATATCTTTCTATACTGAGATGGTCTTTATTTAGGTTGCTAATTTCTACTACTTGTGATCAATTCGATAGGTAAGATTTAAACCATGCATTGGCTATTCATATAATACCATACTCCTCTAACTTTCTCAGTAGTATATCATGATCAATCACATCATATGCCTTCGTTAGATCAAGGAACAAACCTATTGATTTCCTTTCTTTCAATAGCAGCAATAATTTTTTCAACTAGGGAGCAAACTGCAAATTCAATGGATTTTTCTCGCCTAAAACCATGTTGTGTATCTGTGAGAATTTTATTTTTCTCTAAAAAATTACTAATTCTATTGAACATTAGCTTCTCCAAAATCTTGGAGAATGCTGATAGCATAGAAATTGGTCTGTAATTTTGTAACACATTTTGGGACCCCTTTTTATGAAGGGGTCTAACTTCAGCTGTTTTTAATTTATCTGGGAAAACTCCTGTCTCAAAAGAGATGTTATAAATATTCAATAATGGTTTTGCTATTTCCTCTACGCAACACTTGATTATTAGATCAGGAATCTCATCTAGATCTGCTGAGAGCTTGCTTTTCAGGTCTTTTGCTGTCCTTATCAGTTCCTGCTCATTTATAGGTTTAATGAATACTCAATTCATGCATCTCTTAACCTTACTGTTTTCTCTTGTTTTATTAGCCCCTGTGTCATATTTATCTCTTACTAGTTTATTTGGACCCTCAACAAAATATGTATTAAACAATTCAGCTATTTTAACTGGATCTTTGATTTTTTTACCTTCATGCATCAATTCAAATTGGTTCATGCACAAATTTCTTTTCCCGGTTTCCTTATTTATTACTTCCCAGATTGCCTTACTTTGGTTTGTTGCTCTTGGACTATATTTATCATTTTCCAGTTTTTTCGCATCTCTGATAGCTTTCCTGTATACTTTTTTATACTTATTTATATAACTTAAGTTTTCCCTTGACACCTTTCCCCTTTTTTCCAACAGTGATAGGAACTTGACTAAGGTGATAACTGACCTGAGAGGTACACGAGTCACCACTGTAAGGAAACAAACATAAGCTAGTGACCTGAAACACTCCTGTTTATCATCATCATCATCATCATCACCGCTACCGCCACCACCACCATCATTCTTATGGCATAAGCCATATGCAATAGATAATCTTTGTACGAATACTTCACTTAGATCACCAACAATTTTATTGCACTGTAAACAACAATAGCTACTTCCTACTTTCCTTATTGCACTGCATTGCATTTTTATTTCTACATTTTCAAACTCTAACTCAAATATTATTTTCATAACTGAAGAAGCCAGGTGTGTAGACATTTTATATTTTGCCCAAATATTGTATGATCCGTGCCAGTGGACATATAAAATATAACCAAATTAGGAAGTAAATTTCTTCTTCTTTTAGGGTTGCCAGGTCTCCCTTATTTCCCAGGTTCTCCTGTATTTCAGCCATATTTTATTGAGTCTCCCAGCTCCTGTATTTTGGACTATTTCTCCTGTATTTTATACACTGCCATGAATTTTCTGAGTTTTACAAGGATATTTGGAATATGTGATATATTGAAGAGGTAGTTAATTTTTCCCAATGTTGCCAACAGTACTTTAATTAGCTGTTGGTACCAGCTAGCATTCTTTTCTTATTGGCTGGTAGAGTGTAGCCAATCCCTAAGAGTACCTGTGGTCATGTGATGCTAACATGAGAACACATCTCGTTCACTTGCCTCTTTGAATTGAAGAGAGGAACATGTGTTTTGTTTGTTTGTGGTTCTTTAAACCAAGAAAAATCATGGAAGGTGATGGCCGTAATGAACTGAACAAAACTCCACACAAGAAGAAACCTAAGTACTTGTGTGTTTATCTTTCTATTTGGCAAGATACTTATTTTTGGGTAGGAGCCGTGAAGGGTAATAAGCATTACACACATTGCTCTTTATGGCTTTTTAAAAGAGTGAAATAAGTGAGATTACGGAATCACCATTTTGTAAATATACCATTGGTTTAAATGTTACAAATAAATATGTGAAATCTAGTGCTGTGCAATAAGCATGCATCATCTAAAATCAATACAGGAAAAAATTGACATATCGACATGTTCCGGTCTTAAGGAAATGTTTTTGAAATCTCTCATATTTTTAGCTTGAAAACCTGGCAAACCTATCTTCGGTCCACTTTTATGGTAAATAAACATTAGGTTATGCTTATCACATGTTTCTTTTTTCCTTTTAATTACAGAAAAGCTTAAGAACAATAAGTATATTGTTGTCTATGTACTTCAAAATCAACTTAATTATAACTGTAGGAACTGAATGTACCAGCATATGGAAACTTTATATTCGGTACTTAACATTGATCTGTGTAGAACATCTTACAACTTTACATCCAAAATTTATATACACAAAACAGCCCATGGCATATTTATTGTTAAAATGATTATTACAGTTATTAACGCTACCACAAAAAGCAATATTGTTTAAATACGTGCAGAAAAAAATGAGCTGATTTCTTTCATCTAGATAGTATAATAATGAGTATTTTGTTTCTTGTTTGCTCCCTGCTCACCACACGAAAGCCGTCCCGGGCCAGGCACATTAGGCGCAAGTAATTCATCAGAAAATTCTTTGTCCCTTGCCCCTACACCGTCTCGTCCATTGGAAAACATTTGGAGCCGGCTGTACATGGACATTTTAGACATGTGCATCACATGGTGCAAGGTACAAATGCCACTATGAAAAGTTGACCTCAGTGCAAACCTCCACTCGCTCTTTCCATAAGCTTGTCTCTTTCACTTTGCCGCATCCCTTCCTCAGTTTCAGCACTGTTTCTTCCTCACAGCATCATGTTTAAATGCAGAGCACAGTGTTAAACTGGTTAATCTGGTTTTTAATAACAAATCTGGTCTTTTGTTATGACTTAGAAAGCACTGGTACAAACCTAATTTTTGGATAAAGAATGCTTTTCTGCAAGATATAGCAATCTATTTAATTATTTCTGTCTAGCATCCCCTATGATTTCACCATGTATCTCTGGGTGTACTCTGTTATACTACCTTTTAACAGATGATTCTCTTACACACATAATTACTGTACTGCAGATGATGCAACACTTTCAAAAAAAGAAAAAAAGAAAAAGTTCCCATCCTGATTTAAATGGACTTTTGGCATTCTTTGCTCCATAATTATGTATTTGTATTGCACATATCTATTTCACTGATGAGCAAGCTGTGTATCAATAGAAGCTTCCTTGATTCTTTGCTTTGCAGCATGTGAGTTGAGCCAAACTTATCCAAGTTGCCACAATGCACAGTGCAAGGAACCTCTGCATGTTGGATTGCACCTGATGTGATTTTAAGCTTTGAGAGGCCCTGCTCTAGACCTTTCTGAACTATGAATATATTTTTACTTTACGTGATAAAAAAAATGTGGTTTTTATAATCTGTATGAAAAGCTAGTCTGAAATCGTACATTCATCTTTGGGAACTGGAATTAATTTTATATTGTAATTAGTAAAATAAATAATTTACATTCTAAAGCATATAAATCACTGCTTTCATGTACATTCAGTGCTAATTGTTGCAATTTCTAGGCAGTTTCTTTAATATCCTTGTTTTCTGTACTTTTCTTCTGGACCAAGCTTAATATTAATGTTAAAACTAATGTTGTTACAGCTACTGATGAAAGAGTAACTCGGAGAGCTTTGAACCATGATGGATAACCTATGCTTATCAAATCTACGTAAGTGGCTACACTGATTCCAGTAGTAATCACAACCATGCCCAACTGCTCAGGGACCAGTAATGCCGCCCAGGCAGTTAGTGATGAAACAGTACTTAGCCCCAAATTTTTCCATGATGGTTTCTCTGCAGAACTGCTAACTATAGCACATCCCCATTTTATTCCACCGAGAAAAGAAAGAATAACGGCTCCATAAACTAACTGTGCATACGCAATATCAGGAAAATAAGCTCCTTGGTAAATGAGATATGTTGGAGCACTAATAAATGGAATTAACCCTCCCATGCCCAAACCAATTGCTGCTGGAGGTGAATTCTTTATTTGAGTCCATTCTTTCAGAGAAAACTTTGGTGATGGAAGTCCTCTTATTAATGTATGCATATTTCTATTTGGTCCTTCTTGAAAACCAACAGGGTTACATGCCAAAACAAGAGAAAGATGCTGAGTTTTGCCATGGTGACAGTATTTCTTTGGCAAGTTCATTCCTCCAAAATTCACTTGTTGCACCATATTCAATTTCAACACTTCATTCAAACTCCAAGCAGATATAGCTGGGAAGCGCAACATAGTTGGCCTAAGGGGAGAAAACAAATTGTTAGAATAACAGTTCTATGTTTAAGATACTCATACACAAAGTAATCTAAATTGCATGCTATTCATCTACTCTGAAATCACTGTGGCATATACCGTTTACACATATGAACGACATGCACAGCTTTTTTCCTTTTCTGTTTGTGCCACTGGAAAAGTGTTACACCCAAAGTAAAGTTGGACTGAGAGTTTACACTATGGCAACATATTCAGTGGCATACCAAGGAATGACGTGACCAATAACTAAGGGCCTCATATTGGAGAGCTCAGTACTCGGAGTAATAAAGGAAAAATGCACAAAACATTAAAAAATAAGCAAACTAAATGAAGCCTGAAGATGACTCATGGATAGCAAGATAAGCTACAGAAACATTACAACATTTTATTTGTATTTTATGCTGTATTAAAATACTACCTGTAACCCAATTTCATCTTAGGTGTTTGCAAATTAAGGAGAATGATAGAGGATGTTATCCTGGCAAGGTGCCCCATGTGTGGTGATAAGGAAGATGAAATTAATATTATTTTCCAATGTAGTGCTACAAATGATTGAAGGGAAAGCTTAATGTGTATGAAAGGCTTATCAAGGAATAAAGAAATTGCATTTGGAGGACTTTTGAAGATCACAAGCAGATATCTGAATTAGGGGAGCTTTTATGGAAAATATAGATGAAATGGAAATGGGCAGTTGAAAGGTATGTATGACACTATGACAAGGTTCAAACTTAGCACGTCAACCAATGAAACCTGTGCCTATGTCCTTGACAGGACACCACCCAGAAGGGAGGGGTGAGCTGAAAGGATACTAAGGGTGTATGACAGATTTGAACTCCCTGGTGCCAACTCGTACAACCAGCTCCCCTCTCCCGCTTCAGGATAGCACATCCTCAGGAGAGCCTGGGACTTAGAGACCTACTCCAGTCGCAGGATAACGATTTACCTACCATGGATGCCAAAACTCCCTCCGACAATTGGAACCCTGAAATAGCCAACCAAGGATGAAAGGTGAAATGAAATGAGAATTGAGGTGAAACGGGGGATGTAATTATTCTTCCTAGCATTTGTCTGGCAACCCGGGAAACCCATGGGTCATGAAGGTCAGCATGGGAATCGAACCCACAGCCTTCCAAATAATGCCGGCACATCCCACTCTGTGCAAGGTATGTAACTTAGATTTTAGGGTATTGGTTATCTATGTAACAATCAGACCTTTGTATATTTAGTAATGACTATGGCCAACAAACTAGTGCAAATTTATGTACAATGTATGTACAGCCGGCTCCAAATGTTTTCCGATGGACAAGAGGGTGTAGGGGCAAGAGATGAAGAATTTTCTTATGAATTACTTGCACCTGAAGTGCCTGCTATTTTGCATATATAAATTTTGGGTGTAAAGTTGTAAGACATTTCACACAGATCAATGTGCAGAATATAAAGTTTCCATATGCTGGCACATTCAGTTTCGATGGTTATATTTAATTTGATTTTGAAATAGATGTACAAGAATATAAATATAATTCTTATGTTTTTCTTTAATTAAAAAAAAGAAACATGTGATAAGCATAACATAATGTTTTTTTACCGTAAAAGTGGACAGAAAAAGACATTTACTTCCTAATTTGAGTATATTTTATATGTCCACTGACATGGACCACACAATATTTAAGCAAAATATGAAATTTCTACACACCTGGCTTCTTTGGTTATGAAAATTCAGAAAGTGCAGAAACAACAATGCAATACAATATAATTAGGAAGGTAGAAACTAGCCATCGTTGAGAAAATTCACACAACAGTCCATATCATTTGCAGTACGATAAAATTGTTAGTGATCTAAGTGAACTATTCATGCAACGATTATCTATTGCACGTGCCCCACATTTTCCGTTTTAAATCTTACAAGTATTTTCATGGGTATTAAAAATTCACAATCACAAATTTTCAGTGCAGTGTATGGAGCTAGGATAAATTATATTATACTTTTTAGTCCTTTTTAAAAACCTGGTATATTAAAATTATCTAAACATTTTAAATTTAATTTCATTATAGAGTGATATGATGCCTCTAATCCCGAATATTTAGTTTCTTTCCTTGTTTATATTGCTGCAGGTTCATTGTGGATTTATAACATTAATGTTGTTTTCTTTACACTGAGATTACTTTCTTATGATCAAGTCTAAGAGAAATGCTGGAATGATATTTTCTTTGGACTTACAAATGTATTACATCCCTCAACCCTGTAGACAGGTATGAGCTGGCAACCTTTGAGACTACCTGGAATAACTTGCCGATAAGCCATCCTGCCTTACCAACACGGCTAGGAACACATCGCTCGGAAAACATTTGAAGTCGGCTGTACCAGCACCATAAATAAATATTTTTAACTCACATTTATATTATAGTTAAACACTAAATGTAACAAAGACTTGCAGTTTCACACAATCCAAAATAAACACACAGCATACTACTGAGATTTCCTTAAAGTCAAAGATAAAATACAAAAGCATTGCTATTGCTTTAACATGCAGGGGACTGCATTATCAGTATGCTGTTTTCTACTTGAATCTGAGAAACTGCATAAGGAGGGAGGGTCAGAAACTGAGAGAACAAGCTATACTTAGTAAATAGATGATGTGGAATATTGTGTGTTGCCATTATTTTACATTTTCCTATAGTATTGCAATTCTTCAATTAAAAGTGTACTGACGTTCAATTATACTGATTGCTAATCAAAAGTTGAGATTTCAACACAAATAAAAGAAAATCCAATGTGTTGCACTCACATGACTTTCTCTACTCTTGTACTAACCATTCTTACAAACTCTTATTCCCATATGTTCTTCGTGTTAAGATAAACATTTGTACATGATTATCTTATTGCTTATTTCCTTGTAGGTGCAAGGGGAATATTACAATACATAGGCTTTGTGCGATAGCCAAATCTTTTAAATCTCTGAGATTCCGTTCTCTTTGCACACTTAACATACAAAAAACAAAAAATGAACAATAATGTTCCATTTCACAAAAGTTATGTTTTCCAAAACTCACACACATAACAAGGAGTATCTCCGAAATGGTTCAACCTACAAGAAAATTTATTTGGACATAAATTGTGTATTTTAGCAAGATCTACATTTTTTTGTATAGTATGATTTGGTCTATCTCTAATGGTTTACCAGTTATGCAGAAGTCGTCCAGAGTAAATGTGACTACAGGGGCTATAGCCAGAAAATTCAAAATATACACTTCATTTGTCATACAAATATTTCAAACATATGACATTTTAATCAAAATCGTTAAAGCCATTTTCAAGAAAATAAAAATTTTCCATGTAAAGGGTAGTTTAGGGTGGGGCTATTTGCTTCAAAATCTTCATGTCGCATCCTTGAAAGACATTAAACTTAAATACCAACTTTGGTTTTTAACCTACTTTTCGTTTTTGAGTTATGCTGTCCACTGACTGACTGACTGACAGACAGACAGACCGACAGACAGACAGACAGACCGACAGACAGACAGACAGACAGACAGACAGACACACACGGACCTTTTCTAAAAATGCCTTTTTGGATTCAGGGGGTCTCAAAATATGTATTTCTGGTGAAATCTCGACAGCAAATTTTTGGGTGGAATACAATACTTCCCCTACTTACCAATAGAGAAAGTAAAACTACTGTCTGACTGCTCGCGCTGTCTATGGTCTCATTTTTACTGGAGCCAATATCACCTTCCAAGATCTTTCCATGCGCACGTGTGCAATGACTCAGCGAGAACCAATGAGTAGCTCTTCGACCCCTTTTGCTGTTATCACGCTGCCACCGCCACGAACACATATAACCGCTCCCGGCTGCCCCCCCCCCCCACCCCTCTCGTCCATATAGTGTTGTACGACCAATGTCATACTATTTTCATGGCAATTTTCTAGAAATAGTCTATGATGTCCTCTTCATTCTGGGTGACTTTTACACAACTCGTAAGCGTAAGAGTGACAAAATCTTACTAAACAAAAATGTAGATCTTGCTCAAACACACAATTAATGCTGAATGTTTCTTTTTTTGTGCAGTGAACCATTTTGGAGATATTTCTGGTTATTTTTCTGAATGTTGTAGTACTTCTAGTTTTTTTAACTATCAGTGAAAACCTACTGTATTCTCATATTCCCGTTGCACCTACAAGAAAATTAACAATTTTTACAAATGTTTATTTCGACTACCATGAAGTACAAGATAGAGGAATATGTGCTTGTAAGATTAGCTTGAACAAAGAGTGGAGAAAGTCATGTGAGGGCAACACATAAGATTTATCATTATTGAGGGGTCTCAAAATGTGTATTTGCGGTTAAATTCCTCTAATGCATTTTTTAAATTAGAATACATTATTTCCCTTACTTGTAATTATGCAGAGAAATAAAAAAGGCCTGTCTATCGAATGTCCTTAGAATTTATGATCCTTTTTACATGAACAAGATTATACCTATAATTCTGCGAGTGTTTTCATTATTTTGTCTTTTTCCCTTCAGAGCCAAGCTTAAGAGTCCATTGCAGCAAGGCTTTAAATTCACTGTCAGGTATTTAGGAAGATAAACGAGGCATTTCATCTAGAATAAAAAATTGATGTGTTGCACTTACATGACTTTCTCTACTCTTGTACTAACCATTCTTACAAGCTCTTATTTCTATATCTTCTTCGTGTTAGTTGAGATAAACATTTGCAGAAATTATCTTATTGCTTGTTTCCTTGTAGGTGCAAGGGGAATATTAGAATATAGTAGACTTTGTGCGATAGTCAAATCTTTTAAAGCTTTGAGATTCCATTCTCTTTGCACACCTAACATAAAAAAATGAACGATGTTCCATTTCACGAAAGTTTTAAGTTTTCCGAAACCCACACACATAACAAAGAATATCTCCGAAATGGTTCACCCTATAAGAAAATTTATTGAAACATAAATTGTGTATTTTAGCAAAATCTCTTGAAAGACATTAAACTTAAATACCAACTTTGGTTTTTAAAATTACTTTTGGTTTTTGAGTTATGCTGTCCACAGACAGACAGACAGACAGACAGACACAGACACAGACACAGACACAGACACAGACACAGACACAGACACAGACACAGACACACACACACACACACACACACACACACACACACGGACCATTTTCTAAAAATGCTGTTTTTGGATTCAGAGGGTCTCGAAACATATTTCTGGTGAAATCTCCACATCGAAGTTTTGTGTGGAATACAATACTTCCCCTACTTAACAGTAGAGAAAGTAATAAGGGAGATCTCAATATATTTTCTTATAGCACACCCTACATAATGTTAGATATGTATTAAACCTATGAGATAAGTCTATTGCGCAAATCTCGTGGTCAGCTTTGGAATGTGATTTTAAGAGCAAGTAAAAGGAACCATTGGGTCAGAAAATTAACTTTTAATAATGGAAGTTGTCTATCTTGTTAGAAGAGTTCTGATATAGTAAACTGTTTATAAAATGGTCCATTAATGAGAGGAATTGGCATTATGTGCTGAGAAGTGAAATCAAAAATGAGACATTTCATATTAGTAAGTGACAAATTTAGGTGGGGGAATATGTGCAAATTTTGGCCTTTAGTCTTTGAAAGACACTAGACAGTTACGGAATCCAATAATCATCCAACTTGTTCTTTTAGCTATACTGGTCTTGATGTGAGCATGTTGTGTAACATAACACAACATCCAATGTGTGAGAAACTATCAAATGGTGCTACATTATCTCCTCTGCTACATGTATGATGCCACTTCTAACATATGTGTGGTAAACAAGGAAGTCTACCACGTTATCCTAGCATGAATGAAAGATGTTGAGTGTAGGAAGAGGCCTGAATTGAGGGAAAGCCAGACTTGGATGTTGCATCACGATAATGCGCTGGCTAACGTGTCACTCCTTGTCCACAGCTATGTAGCAAAACATAACACTCTTGTTGTCTCCTATCCACCATATTCTCTGGACTTAGCCCCAGCAAAATTTTTGCTGTTTCCCAAACTTAAAACCATTTTGGAAGGATGTTGCTTCCACACTATAGAGAAGATTCAGGATAATGTGACCAGACACCTGCGTGCCATCCCAGAAGGCTTTCCAAAAACAGAAGAAACGATGGGAACAGTCAATTGCTAATAGAGAGGACTATTTTGAGGGGGATGATGTTTAAAATGTTATACAATAAGCAATAAATGTGTAATAGCAAGAGTTTAGCTTCTTTTTGAACGCACCTCATATAACGAAAACATGGTGTGTGATGTGTGCTGGAATCTTAAGGAGACAAGGAGGACATATTAAATTTGTGTGCGCTTATAAGTGAGTGGGACTCTAAAGCCAGAGACAGATATTGTAAAATTGCAGCTTGGCCGATAAGGAAATAATTGGTGACAAGGGACAAAATATTTTATAAGCATTCTGCTGACTCACAACAAATTTTATAGGCCTCTTTGCACATCAAATCAGGGATAATGAAGCAATTTGTGAAAGCTTTGGACTGAAGTGGTCCCTGCTTCCAATATCTTATTCAGAAAATATTTTAAGTTGTCATCCAAATCAAAAGTGAGAGTAAGTGTTTTTGATGGGCCCCAAATTCACCAACTCAAGCAGGATGTAAAAAATTCATGACTGACTTAGAGATTCAGGCATGGTATTCATTCAAGAGTGTTAACACTTTCTGGGCAGTGTTAATGATGAATGAGCATATTGTGAGAACCATGCTGATAAAGTTCCAAGTACTTTGATATAATATGAGCTTGAAGTTACATTTTCTTTATTCTCATCTGAAATATTTCCTGGAAAACTTAGGTTCATGAACTGAAGAGCAGGGTGAACAATTCCATCAATCAATAAAATAAATGGAAACATTTATGGTACCAGGGTTAATGCAACTTCTCCATGATTGACGATTACTCTTGTAGTTAAACCCTGTCAGGACCATTAACGCATTTAAACTCAGAATTTGTTTCCAACAAAGCTTACCTCAAGTATGTTGTAACTTTCATGACAAATGTTAAACCATGGTATCTGTACAGTTAGATATAATGATGTGTTGCATGATTACATGCATTTCACAGCATACTTAATATTAGAAATTATTACTTAATTTTAATACAGTAAAACCTGACTAAACCAGAGCCCCTATATACCAGAAACCTGGACAATCGGAAAATAAATCTCGGAACAGAGCTATTTCCTATGTTAAATAACACTCTAAACTGGAAAACTGCCTAATGCAGAAACGGAACAGTTTTTCCAGAACCGTTTGCATAAATAACCTAACTAAGATAGAGAGAGTGAGTGAGTGAGTGAGTGAGTGAGTGAGTGAGTGAGTGAGTGAGTGAGTGAGTGAGTGAGTGAGTGAGTGAGTGAGTTGGGTTTAAGGGCCCATCGACAACTAGGTCATTAAGGCCCGACTAAGATTTTCATTATGCTTAATACATAGTTACATGCTTTGATAACAAACTTGCCACGACTGAAGATATCCAAAGCGCAGCAGATATTGCTCCTGGAAATAGCAGTTGTGAAGTCATGGAAGGAATGGACGATGTCGATGATGAAGCCAAGGAAAGGGAGCCAAAAATATGCACTTTTAGAGAAGCATTATCTATTGTGAGTGACCTTCAGGAATTTGCAGCTTCCAGGAATGTTCCAGAACTCCTGGAGCTGATGCAGGATGCAAAGGACATCATAGAGCGTTCTCTTGTGAAGAAGTTGCGACAGCACACTTTGACAGATATGTGGGGGAAAAGAACCTAATGGAGAAACTGCAATTATCTATGACATGTAAATTGAAAATATAGTAAAACATATAATTGAACCTATTTTTTATTTACAGAACTGTATTTTAAATTATTCCTTCAGTTTAATTCAATATATTTTTTGCACTTTGTTTTACTAAAATATGCACAACCCTTTATAAGATAGAAGCCCGTGAAAATGGAAAAATATTACTGGAATGATCGCGTTCCGTTTTAGGCAGGTTTTGCTGTATATGTTTTTGACATGACAAATAAACTGTATGTTATAAGGAAGAAAAAGGGTAAGGAGATCTCATTTCAGCACAGAATTGGGCTTATTTGTTTTGTTTCTGGCATGGCAAGTAAACTGTTACAGAAATAATAAAAAAGTAAGATCTGAATTCAGCAACAAACTAGGCTTCCTGTGCCACAGAAAAGAAATAGAGAGAGAACAAGAGAGAGAAAGAAAGAAAGAGAGAGAGAGAGAGAGATAAAGGAAAGGTAAGGTAAAGGAAAGAAAAGGAAAAGTTAAGGAGTTATTTCAAAGACCTGTGCAACAAAAAGTTCATGATGCATTTGTGATCTGAGTGTTTGACATAAATACCACCCATTCATAAATTAATAGAGTTCAACAATATAGAACAAAATATGGTGGGAAGTGAATGACAACAGTCCCAAACCCAGTGGTACAGACCCAACCTGCAAAGAAGCTACTGAAGGCCTTAAGACCTTGTGAAAAAGCTAACACACTTTAAAATTTATAGTTATACAAAAATAAGTTCAAGTTAATTATGTTGAGAGTGAAAAAGGAAGAAGAAAAAAGAAACAAACAGTGTATATAAGAACAGGGCAATGCTTCAGGACAACTTTGCAGAAAACTATTCAATATTGTCACAAAATGTGAATTTGAGCTGATGTTAAATTTATATCTTCATTGTGGCTTATATTTATGTAATGATGTTTTCAAACCTTATATTGTTTTGAGTAATAACTTGTTATATAACGGATATGCTGTGAGGACTTCCCTCCATGAAAACATTTAAGCTGAAGAGAGGAGATACCAGCATGCAATTTTTAGGGACAGCTGTGCTGGACAGTTTAAAAATAAATTTGTCATCTCAAGTATGTATTGCATTAAGTACTATAATCTGGAAGCATCCCATTAGAACTTTTTGCTAGTGGACATGGAAAGAAGTTGCAGTGGAAATGTAAAATGTGTGTGGGTGGCTATAAAACCTCTGTTGCAGTAGCAAAAGATGCCCTTTCTCAAGTTACTGTAACTTCCATTACAATTTTTACATTTATAATCTTGAAAGATATCTATAATCTTTTATAAACATATGTTAGTTTGATCCTTCTCTATGCTTCTTCTTTTTTTATAAAAATTGAGATTCAAATACTAAAGATTTGTTCATTTTATTACGCTTAAATGTATTTGCAGGTCTATTTTCTGTAACACCTGTTATTCAGATATAAAATACTGTATTTTAATAGAAAAAAACTACCAAGTTAAACCTGAACGTACAATTCAATTTCACTAGTGCAAGTAATTTCAACCTCCTTATAAATATAACTTTTATGTATGCAGATGTAACACCCATTACATAGGAGTAACTGAAGTGAATCATGTTTAGTTCTTGAAATACTGGTTGGTTATGAAAAGGGGAGACTCTCATAGGATCCAAAATAAAATTAAGTTCTTACAGATTCTGCTCACTTGTATTGATGGTGACAAAATTGCACATTTCTGAACCGAAGGCCTAAAGATGGCAGCATACACATCAATAATGCTTCCTTATTCTTATAGATAACTAGATCTTGGATTTTAGGTTTTAAGCCTATTTTTTCCTGAAGAAATAATCAAAACCCAAACATATATGTTCACATTTCTTGCAAAATTATACCTTCTGTGGAAGTTTTATTGTACCTTAAATGCCTATCCAGAACATATTGGGACTCACCAGCCACAGGAAAATTGTTTTCTGCAAATTCTGCGATAAAAAGGTAATTAATTTTCATACTTAATGAACCTGTAGAAACATCTAAGAAAATTGTGTTTTAGTATTAGGCACAAAATTCTCGTTTACTGTAACTCTAAACTATCCTCCATTTCTACTGTGCAGGTTTCACATGAAAAGAAATCTCATACTGATGAGCATATTAACGGTAGTGGACATAAAGCTAGAGCTTCCCAGACTGCACTACAGAAACAAACTTTGTTGACTGCAAGTATTCCATTCCATCTGAATCCACTATACGAAAAAAAGATTGTCTAAATTCTACGTATGAGGCCACTCTGCAATTAATTTGCGAAAGTATAGGGGATTCCTACATTTGGTTGTGTGTAGACGAAACCACTGATGCGATGGGGAGGTATATGGGAAATATAATTGTTAGTGAAATGGATCCACATGAACTCTCATCCCAGTACCTGCTCTGTTCAAAACAGCTAGATAGGGTCAGCAGTGAAACAATTGCTTATTTTGTAATTAATGTTTTTCCACACTAGCCATGTGTAGGACGTAATTGGAAAGGGTAGAGTGAGACTGAAAAATTGAATGCCATGACCGGGATTTGAACCACGGATCTACCGGTTACCGTTCAACTGCTCTAACCACTAAGCTATCATGGCCAACGTGCCAATGTGACATTAAATTCTCCAACTCACTCGCATTATTCCCAGTAAACTACACAAGGAGATCCCAATATGACATATGACATTAAATTACCACATAACATTAAATTCTCCAACTCACTCGCATTATTCCCAGTAAACCACACAAGGAGATCTCAATTTAAATTTAAATTAGGATCTCGTTTAAATGACATATGACATTAAATTACCACATGACATTAAATTCGAGTTGGAGAATTTAATGTCATATTAGCACGTTGGCCATGAAAGCTTAGTGGTTATAGCAGCTGGACGGTAACTGGTAGATCCATGGTTCAAATCTCGGTCATGGCATTCAATTTTTCAGTCTCACTCTACCCTTTCCAATTGCGTATTTTGTTAATAAGAATTTGCATTTACTTTTCCCGGATGGAATTGATGATTCCAAAGTTCTTTTTCAGTGTACTGATGCTACATTTTACATGGCTACTGCTTCAACTATCCTGAAAACCTTTTATCCAAATTTAATTCACATTACCTGTTTAGCCCGTGCATTACACAGAGTTGCTGAAACCACCTGAAATGGATTTCCCAAAGTTAACAAACAATTCCTTCTGTTGCCCTCCTTCCTGAACCTGTAATTACTCAGTGGGGCACCTGGATTGATGCTGTTGTGTATTATGCTGAACATTTGGAAGAAATAGCCAGTGTTGTAAATGGTTTGCCAGATAATGTGGCATGTGTGCGAGTTGTAAAAGAATTATTGCACATAGCACACTAAAGAGAAAGGTATTGTTTATATACAGTCCAATTTTTCTTTCTTGCCTCCTTGCATTACGAAACTTGAAGCAATGGCAAAGTCCCTTCCTGAGCAATTTGGCATTGTTAAAGAAGTAGAAACCAAAGTAAATGCAGTAGTGGGGAGAGTTTGTGACAAAGTTACAGATAAGTGGAGTGCATTGATGAAAAAGAATGCTGGGTTTTCTGTTTTGAAAAATGTGTGCAAT
This sequence comes from Tenodera sinensis, assembly GCA_030765045.1. Taxonomy (NCBI): domain Eukaryota; kingdom Metazoa; phylum Arthropoda; class Insecta; order Mantodea; family Mantidae; genus Tenodera; species Tenodera sinensis. Next base: position 167,422,693 of record CM060964.1, read on the forward strand.
GTGCTGAATGGTGATGATGTAACTCTGCCAACACAAATTAATACGTCAAATTCAGCAAAATTTAAAAAAGCCCCAATCACTTCAGTTTCTGTGGAACGGTCCTTTTCAGCTTACAAAATGGTTCTATCAGATAAAAGATACAGTTTAACACCAGAAAATTTGGAAAAATGAATAGTGATATATTGTAATGTCAATTATAATTAAATGCTGTAATCATAATTGAAATTTAAAACAAATCAAAAGCTGAAATAAAAAACAGAACATTGCATTTGTATAGCAAATGTCTTTTTTCCATTGTATTGTTCTGTTATAAATTTATAACCTCATTGGACTCTCATTTTATTTGGGTTTCTCTTACGGAGAAAAACGTATATTCTGCAATTTTATGTTCTTTTAAGGACAATAAACACTTACTGGCTGTAGTAATTCAAACTTTTTCTATCTCTATGGTTAATTTTTGCTATTTAATTTAACATATATGCAAATTCTGGTGTTATTTGTTAGTTATTAATCTTACAGGCTTGATTATCTTTCCAAGTTCTACAACATTTAAAGAACCTAAAATTGCATTTTTAGGACCCATTTTAAAGTTTTTAAAACCTTTTTCAGGCACCTAAATGATCATTTTTAACAGCCTAAAAATCCATGGTCTATAGATAACATATCCAATTGTGATGCAATGCTTTACATACACAGTAACAGCTACGCGGCTAGCATTATTTTTAAGTTATCATATGCCCTAAATATTAACTCAAAAATAATATGTTAATCTCTTTATGGAAAGGCTGTTATACTTGTGTAATTGCATCACTTCCTATTTCTCCCGCCTCAGTTCTCAATTCTCACTGAAGATGGCATTGTCTTCTTTCTGCATTTCTTCACAGCTGCCAACATAATACTAACATAAATGGTTAACAAATTAAGGCCTAAAACCACAAAGCATAGCTTGAGGAACTGAAGGCCCTAAGCTGCAAAGTGCAGCTAATTGATGCTTTCTATAAGAAGAGGAGCATAGCAGTGCAGCAATGCCACAACTGCAAAGTGGTGTCAAAGCATAAGAGTAGCTAAATTCCAATGATCCCAGGGCTATGGAGAAATAGTTTCAAATCTGGATACCTATTACAATTCAGTATCTCCAGGTTTCTTCTAACATTTGCAAGAGGCAGTTAGGAAGAAAAAGAACAAAACTAGAAAACAAAATCACTAATATAGCAGTTTTTGCTTATCCTTTAGGTTGACAGCCCCAGCTCTTATCAGTAGTTGCAAAATGCCATGTTTCTGGTTCTGACAGAATTTCCCTACAAAAGAAGGCTATCTAAAAAGAGTGGGTGGGTTACAGACTTTCAAAGTGGCATCTGCTCAGCTATCAGTAATAGATATTTATAACATCCCATTTCACTTCTTTAACCACTTTTAATGCATGGCACAAATACAATAGCTTAGCCCTCTTCACTTCAGCATGCTATAGTGAACAATATATTATAAATTAATTCAGAGTTTATTGAGTTCAATGCATAAAACATCTTTCAAAAGTTTCACTTTAGCAGAGGGTGTTTGAGGCTATTCTTGAATTTAGCTCATTCTAAAATGATTTTTTCTAAAATAACTGTAAAGAATATTCAAAATTTTGGACACTAAGAATAAAATAGCATGAATATGGTACAAATGTTAGGTTTCTTTTATCTACAACATGTTGATATGAAAGTGCACATTAAGATTTCAGTGAAATTTGCATAAATCCACTTTCATGTGTGATGTTATCACAGTCTTACAAGCTTAATTACCAAGAAAGATTTTGTAAATATGATTGTGAGTACTTACATCTAGCAGGTTAGGGTTCCATTTATTAGGGTTACCAGACAAAATTCATAAGTGCTCCCTAAACACTGTAAGCTAGTCAGAGAAGGTATGGTAGCTTGTCAAATGATTTAATTATTGAAAGTGCTCACATGCAATAATAGAAATATTTTAATATTAACACTGTTGTAAGAATGGAAAAATAAATTCATTATTTAAATGTTACTGTACTATTTCTGCTTGCCTATAATTTAAATCAGATTTGCATTTCCTTATATTTATGGAAATCAACACACCCCTTGTTCTGAATTTGACACTCTGTATCCTACGGCTCTGGTTAATTTGCACTACTTCCAATAGGGAGAGCTTTACGTATGTTTATGCACTTCAGGTGAAGAGTTGTCAACACTTGAGTGAAAAACACACAGTAAACTGATAGTGTCCTGTGGCATGGAAATTTAGTCTGAGTTAGGCTACAAAGCCTATCTTGGAGTGTGTCTATGAACAAGACTACAGGGTCCTATGGTATCTAAATTTAGCCTGTGGTTAGGCCACAATGCCTAGGTTAGTGAAAGCAGTAGTAGTAGTAGTTTTATTGATCCTGTAAATCATACAGGATATGTCAAGCATTCAATATATGCATTAAACATTTTATATGTATATATAAAATTTAACATTATAAGATCAAGATGCATATTTGCTAAAATCAATTTTTCTTCATAAATACATATGTTAGTGAATCCTGGTTAGGCGCAGAAATATCCTGAGTCCATGATTAGTTTTAAGAACATGTTGCCTCATTGTAGGTGTAGGACCACACACACATTTTAGGAAAGCTGCAGACACTACAGCCATTTCCACTTGGAAGAAATGGAGTAGAGGCAAAAGAGAGATAGGAGGTGGGGAAAAGCATGGAACTATGCAATTTAGTGACATGCAGGTAATGGTAAAGATACTTCCACTATTGCACATGTGGTCACTTGCCATTCAAGAAACTGGCTAGAGTAAATACCTTCATTGGGGACAGTAGGTAAATGGAGCATTCATAGTTTGATGTCTTTTAGCTTGTACTGGTAATTGTTCCTGCATCCACATCAGTACTCTATTCCAGAGGAGTTACAATGTGGCACTAACACAATTGTAAATTGGTCAATGTTCAACACTGAGGTATATGTGAATTGGATGGTACACAGGTGAAAGCAAATTGGCAGCAGGAATAAAACTGTAGGAATTAACGAATCGAAATGTGGATGCCGAAAGTACAACAGGGGATGCCTTGTGGAAGAACAATGCATATTTGGTGGTATGGAGCGTGGTTACCACAGCCATCTGTTGAACAAAGGAACCAGAAAACTCTCCTGCAGCTAATAAAGGACTGGATATTGCGGGGAACAGTAATAATCAGCGACTGCTGGTAAGCCTATAACACCCTGATTCATGAGGACATTGTTCACCTTGAAGTTAACCATTTTCTAGAATTTGTGTCAACTGGGAGCAGCAACTATACGCACTTGGAAAACCTGAGGAAAATGGGTGCAGTGGAAATTCTGCATTTGGAGTGCCAGTGTTGGCAAAAGCTGGACAAGAGAGGGAAGGGATGAACAGGAGAGTAAAACTCCCGTGTTGCCTTGGGTGGACTACGTTTTCTCTATTACTAGTGTTTCATGAACTTTTCTCGCCTTGTGTCAATTAAGTGGATATTACAGTCGCAAATATCTACAAATACCATATAATGAGTGTCAGTTATTGTTTGTGAAGTGTATTGTTACAAGTTCTGCAATATAATGCTACAGGTTCACAAAAAGCAATAAAGTGTTTTCAGAAATACACAGTCTTAAGCCATTATAAATAACAAATTGTTATGCACACATTACGTATGATTATTCATAACCTTCATTTCATTGCTAAGGCTTTCAAGCCAACACTGCTAATTCCATTATTCATTCTTTCTGGGCTTGTAGGCCATTGTCCAGAAGTCTTATCCTTGTATGGCTTTGATTTCCCTGAGGAAGTCATCCAGGCCCTAGAACAACCACTGTCACTGGTTCTCTGTCGCCTCTTTAATGAATCCCTCAGACAATCGATAATACCCTTTGCATGGAAGAAAGCCAATCTCATCATCAAGAAAGGTCCGGACAAGGTGGCGACTGACCCAAACTCATACCGGCCAATTGCACTACACATCATTCTTGGCAAGCTTCAAGAGAGACTGCTGTGTCACAGATTGGAGGAAGTTAGGATAAGAACCAGCCTAGCCGATACACAGTACGCCTTCATAAAGCAGCGATTGGCGGAAGGTGCAATTAATGCATCCATAGATAGGATCACCAATGCCCATTGTAAATATGTTATAGGAATCTTTCTAGATATAAAAGGGGCTTTCGACAACCTATGGTGGCCTCCTCTTTTCCAGCAGTTCAGAGAATTAAATTGCCCTGCAGATCTGTATGGAACAACTCAGGAGCTATTATGAGGAAAGGCCGGTGAATCACCAAAGCCAAAACCAAGGGCTACCCACAGGTTTCAGTGTGCAGCCCCATCTTCTGAAACGTACACATTGACCCTCTGCTAAAATGGATCGCTAACAATCAAAACTTATAGAGACACACAGCTTATGCGGATGATTTGCTGTTAGTGATTGCTGGCCAAGCTAGAAGAGAGCTTGAAGCTAAAAGCAGTCAGGTACTGAATGAAGTCCATGAACTAATGCAACAGAGCAAACTGCAGATATGCTCCAACAAAACCAAATATGTAGTCCTAAGCAGAAAGCTTAGTCAAGATCCCACCAGACATTTGGCAAACCACCAAATCAGTTGGCCTAGAAAAATGAGGTACCTAGGGGTCACCTTAGATGAGGGTCTGCTCTTTAAAAAACAAGTACAAGACTGTACCAATAAGGCATCCACCATTATGCCTAAAATAGCAAGACTGGCACGAAGCCATGGAACTGTACCATACAAAACCATCCTAATGTACAACAACATGCTGCTAGCCCCAATTGCAGGCTTCGCAGCTAGCGCTTGGGCACATACTTTTCCTATCATCTGCCCAGAAACTCATGAGACGAATGCAACGGAAAACACTTATTCACCTATCTGGAGCCAACTCAACAACTCCCACAGACGCCTTGCTGGTGACACTTGGCATTATGCCACTAATCTAGAAATAAGGAGAGCAGCTGTTTATTAGCTGCGTAAGAGCAGCCCAAATGGCCGGTGCACCAGTTGGGGATGAACAAGACATATTAGAGACCCTGAGAGTGGAATGGCATGGTGAATGGGATGCCAGTCATACAGCAAGAAGGACATATGACATTCTGCCCAGCATAGAGGAACGAGTTAAGGACCTTAGATTCCTAACACCATCTAAGGGGCTTATTCATTACATGACTGACCATGGCCCATACATGAGCTACCTCTATCACTTTGGACTAAAAGACACTGATGATTGTTCTTGCGGAGTAACGGAAACGCCTGAACATGCAGTTTGGGAATGCCCCTTCACTGCTAATATAAGAATTACGGCAGTATCATATCTTGAAGGCAGACAGATTGGAGAAGTCCTGTGCAACAGACGCCTATGGACTTGGCTAGACAGGCTCACTAACATGGTATCCCTAAGAGCCTCTATGGCCTACAGAAGATGCAGAGTGGACTGATGCCAAACCTAGAAGAAGATTAGATGACTGCAATTCCCGATTTTGATGTCCAACACTGATTGAAAACCTGTGAAAGAAAACCTAGACTGTCAGAGCACTGTAAAATTGAATAATGTAAACCAGGTTAGTAGTGGTAGTGTGGTCTTAGGGCGCTCAACTGCTAGGTTATTAGCCCCCAAGTAAAACTAAAAGCTTAAAAACATAATTTAAAAAGAAAATTAAACTAACAAGGCTAAAAACTAAACCAATAAAACCTTAAAAACGTCACCAATAAGTCCTAGCAACTGCAAAGTAGAGCACAGGATGAAAACAGTTGTATGCATTGATAGAAACAACTCGCATCAACAACCGAACATAATAGGCTGGATAAAAGATATGAACGGGTCAGATTCGTGTGCACATTCCACTTAAACGAATAAAACGTAAAACATGCTATACTGCACAGGAAGTGTCTGCCAGCACCTCAGCCAGGGTGGCTGACAGGCCTAAGGAATCACGCAGATATGATAAAAACTGGCACTGAACTAAAACATGCCGCACTGTCAGAGGTTTATTACAATGAGCACAGAGCGGTGCAGCATCAGAAGATAAAAGGTGACCATGGCTAAAACGGCAGTGCCCGATACGCATTCTGACTAAAAACACTTCCTTGCGGCGAGAGGCGCGCAAGGAAGTCTTCCAGGCAACAGGGAGGGGCTTCACCTCCCTAAGTTTGTTACCCTCAAGGCCATGCCAAGCATCACTCCACCAGGAAAGAATAGCTAAAATCAACCGAGGGAACACAACAGCTAAAATGCCTGGGAGCTAAAACTGCTCCCTTAGCAGCAGCATCGGCAGCCTCGTTACCTTGCAGGCCTACATGTCCAGGTGCCCACACAAACGAAACGCAAGTGGCGAGGGTGTGAAGGCAGTCCTGGATACGCTGTACCAGGGGATGGTAATGGTACAGCATCTGCAGGCTCTGAAGGGCACTCAAAGAATCTGAGCAAATAACCCAGTTCTGTAAGGCTTGCCGACGAATATACAAAAACACTTGGTATATACTAAAAAGCTCTGCTGTAAATATCGAGCACTGCGATAAAAGACGAAAACCAAGATTCTGGCAACTGTGAATAAAAGCACATCCTACACCTCGACCGTCCTTCGAGCTGTCAGTGTATATAAAACTACAGGATCCAGACTGCACCTGAATATCTAAAAAGGCAGAATGAAGGATGGAATCTGGCGTCGACAACTTTGGCATGGACAACAAACCCAGGTTGACATGGGTCTCATGACGGAGCCATGGGGGAAATCTTGTTTCACCCCTCGGCAACGTCGCAGATAAATCGATGTCCAATAACCGAAGCAGTGAACGAAATCGAATGCCAGGAGGAAGTAGGGCTAGGGAGTTCGTTAAGTATTGGCAGTAAAGCAGGTTAAGTTACTTGTATAAATATATGTAACAAAACAACGTATGAGAAATTAATAAAGAATGAATAAAAGAAACTGACTGACCTAGAAGGCTTGAATACCCGATAGTGACATCCCAATTATGACATCTCACTGACAGAGGAACTTTGTTTAACCTAGATATAGTAATTAGTTTAGCAATAAGAATCACTTCTAAAACAAAATAGAAATAAGAGAAATATTAAATATAGAATAAAAGAGAAACTTTAAACTGCAAAATCATTATGGACGTGAATAATGTAATTTAGGTTAGTTACTCCTTGTATAAAAGTAAAATGTAACAAAATCATGTACGAAAAGTAATAAAGAACGAATATAAGAGCCTGAGATATAAAAAGGACTGAGGTAAAAAGATACAGGAGGCGAAGGTCTTGCTGATGAGCAAGACCTTGGCCTTTTTTTTACCCTGAGTGCTGACGAAGTTTTCGGTGAAATGTTGGAGGATAAAACTACTGGGCTACAGCCTACAAGCCCGGAAAGAATAAATAATGGATTTCATTTCACTATTAAGAAATTCCTCCTTTGAGTAGCAAAGTGATCAAGCAAATGTGCCAGTAGGGCTGATTTAAAGGTAGTAAGTGTTTCATTGACTTCAAACTGAGAGGGAGTCAGGATTTTAGTGCACTTCTGACAGCACAATTTTCCCAACAACCCTCAATTCTCTTGTGCAGGAACAGAGCCTATGGAACGGGTTACCATATGTATTAAAAACCCTATATAATTTGGTACTTGTATAAATTGTACCATTTTGCAACAGTGTTGTATTGGTTTTCATTACATGTAAATCTGATTTCCTTCTAGTATTGTAGGAGTTGTGAATTTCTTTGTTTGTTGGAAATATATTGTTGCAAATTAAGTGTTGACTTGTAAAAAGGATAAATTCATAACATTATAGTACATGCTTAGGAGAAGTAAGATGTGAAATACTTTACACATGGACCAACATGTAGTTCTACAATTCCATATAACATAACTGAATGCTAAAATTGGGTATATGAATGGGATTTAAATAACAGGTTCTTGTGAAGTACACTTTGTTTGCCAGTTTCTTCTACTCATGCACAATAGTAACAACATTCATTCCTTTGTTGACATTCCACAATGATTTTGCCCATAAAAGAAATAGATAGGGAGAAACTTTCGAACATGTGACATGAGAAAAAAAGTCCAAAGTTTCACCAATGAAACAGAAGTTGACTTGTCTTAAAGAGGGTGGATTCCAGGCCTTCAAAGTGTTTACATCTCCAAAGTCTCTAACTGACTGTTTGAATTGCATTCATCTCCGTTTCGTTTTTTCTTTTGCCGAAGGATACAGAAGTTTCACAATAAATTTTGGATTAGCAGAGTTCGGGTTTACCCAGAAGTGTCCCAAGTTTTTATGTGTCTGGTGATCTCCATGGGGTGGGAGTTGGGTCGACATATGAGTAGTGAACTTGAGGTGACCAGTTACATGTCCAATGTGGCCCACAGTCTCCAAAGTGCGAAAACTAGACCCTAAGGAACATTGTAGCTCAAGTGTATTGACAACTGTATTGAGATTTTTTTGGCATTCCACCTAAACTGATTACACTAATTATGTTAACAATGACTAAGACTATAAATCAGGTCAACATTCAAAATAATTTAAGAGAACAGTCAGCCACAAATCAAGGATTAAAACAAGGTGATGGGCTGGCTCCTCTCTTATTTAACTTGGCCTTGGAATACATCATGCAATGGACTAAAATTGATGTTAAAAATACAACTGCATATAAATCAACACAGATTATGCCATATGCAGACGATGTCATAATAACCTCTAGATCCTTGGTATCTTGCAGAGAAGCATTTAAAGAAATTAAGCTGAAAGCGAAGTTAATGGGCCTCAACATTGATGTGAATAAAACTAAAATTATGTGACAACCTGCAAAAATCTAGGAATTATTGTGATGGATGATGTGATTGAAATTGTGGATGAGTTTATATATCTGGGTTCCAAGTTTAATACTGATGGAGATGGTCAGAAGATAAAGAGAATAAATTTAGCAAATAGAGTGTATTTCTCCCTATTAACAGTCTTTAAACCTAAAGAGGTACAACCATGGAAAAAATTATTGAGGGCATTAGGAGAGCAGAATATTTTTAAGTTCCATGTGTTGCAGTGCAGTTTACACAAGTTGATATTCCAACAAGTAGCTGGGTTTATTTATAGTCTCTGTTTCATATGTTATTGTCTACTGGACACTCAAATAGCTGTGTTTTGAATCACCACTCGCATTTGTATTTGCAAGTATGTATACAAATGCAAGTGTTGATTCAAGACAAAGCCTATTTGAGTGTCTGATAGATAACATATGGCACAAGACTATAAATAAACTCAGCTACATGTTGGGATATCAACTTGTGTAAACCCCACTACCACACAACGTAGAACTTAAAAATATTCTGCTCTCCTAATGCGCTCAATCATTTTTACTTTCTCTACTGGCAAGTAGGGGAAGTATTGCATTCCACCCAAAAATTCGATGTCGAGATTTCACCGGAAATATATGTTTTGAGGCCCCCTGAATCCAAAAAAAGCATTTTTAGAAAAAGGTCCATGTGTGTGTCTATGTGTCAGTCTGTCAGTCTATGGACAGCATAACTCAAAAACGAAAAGTCGGTTAAAAACCAAAGTTGGTATTTAAGTTTAATGTCTTTCAAGGATGCGACACGAAGATTTTGAAGAAAATAGCCCCACGCTAAACTACCCTTTACATGAAAAAATTTTCGAAAATTTTGATTTTCTTGAAAATGGCTAACGATTTTGATTAAAATGTCATATGTTTGAGATATTTTGATGACAAATGAAATGTATATCTTGAATTTTCTGGCTATAGTTCCTGTAGTCGTATTTACTCTGGACGACTTTTGCATAACTGGTAAACCGTTAGAGATAGACCAAATTATACTGTACAAAAAATGTAGATCTTGCTAAAATACACAATTTATGTCTCAATAAATTTTCTTGTAGGGTGAACCATTTCGGAGATATTCCTTGTTATGTCTGTGAGTTTCGGAAAACTTAGAACTTTCGTGAAATGGATCATCGCTGTTAATTTTTTTATATGTCAAGTGTGCAAAGACAACAGAATCTCAAACATTTGACTATCGCACAAAGCCTACTGTATTCTAATATTCCCCTTGCACCTACAAGGAAATAACCAATAAAATAATTTGTACAAATGCTTATTTTAACTAACACGAAGAAGATATACGAATAAGAGTTTGTAAGAATGGTTAGTACAAAAGTAGAGAAAGTCATGTGAGTGCAACACATCAGATTTTTTCGATAGCTGTACATAGGGTAACTAAAATGAAATTATATATGACTATGATTAGGTCAGTATTGTATTATGGTTGTGAGAGCTGGTCCATTACTAAAGAAGATGAGATTTCTGGAAAATTCTTTCAAAAGAAAGGTTTTTAAGACGAACATGGGGACCAGTTAAAAAAAATTGAATTTGGAGACTCAATGAATTGCATGCACTGTTTAATGAACACCACATATCATTATTAAACTCGAAGGATTGTAATGGGCTGGACATGTCCACCAAATGTTGAAGGAATGGACACCGCTTAAAATTTTATATAACGAAATTGGTGGGGAGAGGTTGGTTGTAAGACCCAAGAATAGATGGATTGATGGAGTGGATAAAGGTGCAGAGGAGATGATAAGAGTGAGAATTGGAGGGGAATAGTATTGGATAGGGATAGGTGGAGAGGTTTGATACTGGAGGCCAAGGCACGACATCGGGCTGTAGTGCTGTAGAAGAAGAAGTGTACTGACGAGGCACAATGCTCCCCATACTGACTGAAGTACAAACTAACCAGTGCCAAAGGATATGGAAGTTAGTCAAAACTTCTTTCCAACATCCTTTCCTATGACTAAATTCCTGTCCCCTGGTACTTTGTTTACTGTGTTCACTGACATCACAAATGAGACCGACAAATACTGCCATCCTTAGGCAAATACAAACGCCAGGTTTAGACCGCTTCTTGAGGGCCCTAAACCGCAAAGCACAGCCCTGGGATTAAGAGTCCTAAGGTGCAAAGTGTAGCTAAGACATGGTTTTACTTTCTCTACTACGTATAGTAAGAAGAGGAAGTTATTTTATTCCACCCAAAATTCTATGTCGAGATTTCATCAGAAATATGTTTTGAAGCCCCCTGAATCCAAAACAAGCATTTTTAGAAAACTGCACATGTGTGTTTGTGTCTGTGTATCAGTCTGTGGACAGCATTACTAAAAAAATGAGAAGCTGGTTAAAAACCGAAGATGGTATTTAAGTTTAATATCTTTAAAGGATGCAACACAAAGATTTTGAAGAAAATTCCTACAACCCAAACTAGCCTTTATATGAAACATTTTTAGAAAATTTTGATTTTCTTGAAAATGGCTCAGATTAAAATGCCATGTTTTAAAATATTTTTATGGCAAGTGAAATGTATATTTTGAATTTTCTGGCTATAGCCTATGTAGTCCTGTTTACTCTTGACCACTTTTGAATAACTTGTAAACTGCCAGAGATAGACCAAATCTTACTATGCAAGAAATGTAGATCTCCTTAAAACACAATTTATGTCCAAATGAATTGTTTTGTGGAGTGAACCATTTCTGAAATATTCCTTGTTATTTGGGTGAGTTTTGGAAAATATAAACTTTCATCAAATGGAAGATCGTTATTCATTTTTACACGCTTTATATTAGCTTCACCTGTATGTAACAGAATCTTTTAACGTAACTTTCACCCACTTAGAATTATCTGATTGACTTGAAATTTTGTACACATGTCAAGGATCGATGACAATACAATAATATCATAACTTTCTCCTAAGATCCTGATCAGGATCATTAGGATAAAAAAAGTTAATTAGCTAAATTTATCAATATAATGGAATCTTTCGATGTAATTTTCACCAACTTACATTCGTCTGATTGACTTGAAATTTTGCACACATGTCAAGGACCAATGACAATATAATAATATCATAACTTACTTTAGTCGTCTGATTAACTTGAAAATTTGCAAACATGTCAAGGACAGATGACAATATCATGATATCGTGATTTTGTCCTAATGTCCTCACCAGCATTATCAGGACAAAAAAGTTACTTGGCTAAATTTAACAATATAACTTAATTTTCACCAACTTGAGTCGTCTGAAAATTTGCATGTATGCCAAGGATCGATGACAATACAATAATAACACGACTTTGTCCTAACGTCCTGACAAGGATCATCAGGATAAAAAAGTGATGGCTAAATTTAACAATGTAACGTAATCTTCACCAACTTGAGACGTCTCACTGACTTGAAAATTTGCACACATGTCAAGGACCAATGACAATACAATAATATTATGACTCTATGCCTCAGTCCTAATGTCCCGACAGGGATCATCAGGATAAAAAAGTGACTTGGCTAAATTTAACAATTTAACATAATTTTCACCAACTTGAGACGTCTGATTGACTTAAAAATTTGCACACACATCACGGACCGATGACAATGTAATATCATGACTTTACCCTAATGTCCTGACCAGCAATATCAGGATAAAAAGTGACTTGGCTAAATTTAACAATGTAGCGTAATTTTCACCAACTTGGGACATCTCACTGACCAGAAAATTTGCAGGATTGATGGCAATAACATAATAGCTTGAATTTGTCCTAATGTGCTGACTAGGATATTCAGGATAAAAATATGACTAAGCTAAATTTATCAATGCAAAGGAATTATTCAACATAATTTTCACCAACTTAGAGTTGTCTGATTGACTTGAAAATTTGCACTCCTGTTAAGGACCGATGAAAATAAAACATGACTTTGTCCCAATGTCCTGACCAGGATCGTCAGGATAAAGAATGACTAAGCTAAATTTATAGAAATGGTACAGTTATGACATCTTAGATGTCGCTAAGGAACATTTTGACATGCACCCTGAGAATTACTTTAATTAAATACATATTTATATATTGGATGACGTAGATGTCCAGAGAGAGGACCTGAAAGGAACAAGAGACCCAGGGGAAATACCGCGGACCGGAGTTCATACAGGGCCAAGATACCCACAACAGCTGCTAGTTTAGAAATCGACACATGTTACACTGGACAAAGGAATTAAACCGCATGAAAATATTGAAAGGTGGCGATGCCCAGAGAGAGGGCCTGAGAGAGACTCAAGATTTCGGGGAAAGGATTGTGGACTGAAGTTTACCCAGGGTCAGGAAGTCCACAAGAGCTGATAGTAGTTAAAACAGTAATTGTAAGCCAATACTGTTCCAAACAAAGTGATTTGAAAATGTTCGACAAAATATGTTAAAGAAATTTCGAACTGAGAAATTTTTAAAAGATTTCAAGTTAAAAATTTTTGAAAAAGATTGAATAGATAATTTTGAGACTAAAAAGTTAAAAATAAGTTATAGTTTTAAAAAACTAACAAAAACACAATTTTATAACAAACCAAACTACAAAGTAGAAAATAATTGTTACGTATGAAGAATTTGTCTATAAAGTCAAGTAGTTCATTATATTTCAAAATGTTGTAATAAGTTTAAAATAGAAACTAATTTATATTAACAAAATAATTCATTTTATTGTAAAAAAGTGTGGGGTGCCTTTCACGTTACTTTTGTCATAACTTTACTTTCATAAATAGCTAGCAATGTGACTATTTATAACATTGAATATCCGATACCCCATGCTTTTTACAATAAAATGTATTATTTTGTTCATATAAATTAGTTTCTATTTTAAAATTATTACAAAATTTTGAAATATAATGAACTACCTGACTATAGAACAAATTCTTCATACTCAACAATTATTTTCTACTTTTTAGTTCGGTTTGTTATAAAAGCATGCTTTTGTTAGTTTTTTAAAACTATAGCTTATTTATATCTTAGCTGTGCAAAGAGAGCAGAATCCCAAAGCTTTAAAAGATTTGACTCTCACTCAAAGCCTAATATGTTCCGATATTCCCCTTGCACCAACAAGGAAATAAGCAATAAGATAATTTCTGCAAATATTTATCTCAACTAACACGAAGAATATATAGGAATAAGAGTTTGTAATAATGGTTAGAACAAGAGTAGAGAAAGTCATGTGAGTGCAACACGTCAGATTTGTTTTATTAGGGGAGCGAAGCGACAAGACATAGCCGAATCATCACTCGGCTACACTTTGCAGCGTGGAGTCCTGAATATGCCTATTGCGCTTTGCGGCTTAGATAATGCGAAAATTGGGAACGCTACCCTAATGCCTAGGGTGGAACACATGTCATGTCTTTCGTTTTCGGGCCTAACTGCTTTATTTCAAGCTAGTACATCTAGTTATAACCACATATATAACTAGTACAACCATATCCTGAATGTGAATTATTGTCAATTACGTGGGGCCCAAAGGTATAATGCTACATGTGCGCAGTAGGCAATGTTGAGTGTTCACCCCGATACGCAATCTTAGGCGGAAGGCTCCTAAATAGGAAGATGAGTGGGTCAGACGACTCCGCTGTGGTAACATATACTGTCTAAATACTTTCCAAGATATTCTGTGCACATGTCAAGAAATATTCATAGACCCGTGCTGACACCGTTAATTTCAAAGCTATTGAGTGGGACAGGCTGAACTTATTAAACAACAGTAATGCATGTTTTACTTCACATCTCGTAAAATACTACAATTGTGTGATTTACATCTTTGCTGCCCGTAGACTATTCAACATCAACATTTTGCTTCACTGTCTTGTTTATAGGCTATTTACAGACACTAATGCCAGCCGACAGGGTTAGCTTTCACACAACACCTAGATTAGTTACTGATCGGCCAATGACCAGTCTCTGCCAGAGTTGCCAACTATAATTCAATAAAACAAGCTAAATCGGCTTGCCAAAAAGGCTAGATTATATTTTAATACCTATATAAATATTACAAAACTACATTATTAAAAAGTACGCATGGATCACCTAACAAAAATAAACGTAGTCTTCGTCATCCCCCTCTGCCTCATTTCTACTGCTGCAGCTGGGTGAGCTGTGATTTCCCAGGCTCTTGCATGTGAGTCATTCCACGTCAAATCGAACAAAATATGGCAAAAAATGACCTTGATCTCTCAGATTTTCTTGAATTTTTTTTTTTTTTTTTTTTTTTTGTGTTTTGGAACAAAATACATTTGACCCGTGTTTCTTCGTTTTGTATAAAAAAAATTATTTTGGCAGATATTAATTTTTGAAATGTCCCAAAAATCGCGCGCTCCTCACTCTTCGATCATACCTCCGATTGTAATGAAGCAAATTACTTGATCTTTGGCTCAAATTAAAGATAAATCGCAGTATTTCGTGAGCTATTTATTAGAAAATTTTATTAATTATTATTAGTATTATATTTTATACGATTAAAGTTTTAAAGTTAGATAATAACATAAACTCGACCATTTAAAAATCTGGAAAAAAAAACTAAAAATACAATGAAGTTTATTCAATATTCTCAGAAAAAATCAGAATGGAGTCTCTAACAGTTCAGTTGTAATTAAATTACTTGCAAATCAGTGCAGCGGTGACGGCTACAGTAACCTCACACAATTGCCACCTTCCATTACCGCGACTGTCAACGGCTTGAGGTTCCATTAACTTTACAACAGTACAGTAAGCAGAACACTGCTAGCTGACACTATTATATGTACACTATTAGTATCTTCAAATTGTTTTTAAAATATGCATTTTAAAGTGTTGGCGAATCCATAGCTTTTGTCAGTTTCATCAGCTCATATTATATAATTGTGCGAATGAAACCATGCAAATGGGGAGGGAGGGAGAAGGTAGTATGTCTGCATGATCTGAGACAGTCTTCCTAATTCAAAGGTGCTTTTTAGTGCAGCGTGCAGTTGAAGACATAGACCTTTGCGATAAAGAGTGAATATAGTGAATTTGTGAGACATTGATCATAGCGTAAATCAATTATGCCACCTGTACGTTCTAAATTAGGGACCAAAACATTACACA
Source organism: Tenodera sinensis (assembly GCA_030765045.1). Classification (NCBI taxonomy): domain Eukaryota; kingdom Metazoa; phylum Arthropoda; class Insecta; order Mantodea; family Mantidae; genus Tenodera; species Tenodera sinensis. Next base: position 167,438,625 of record CM060964.1, read on the forward strand.
GTCACAGTAGAGAAATTATTTCAAATGTATGGACGTACATGAAGGAAGAAGCTAAAAGCAAAAAACTACTTACATCAGAAGATTTTTTCAAAAAAATGCAAAAGTTCAAAAGCACGTATCAGATGCCACAGGAGTATCAGAAAGATTGTGGAGACATTTTTCCGTATGAACTGTACTGCCCTAGTAAGAAGTTACCTGACTAGTATAGCTGACGCGGCAATTCGCAGGCTGTCTGCAGTCACCTGGCTTGTTACTCGTCCGTGAGCGCTTGCACGCCTCCAGAAAAAAAAATAATGCAAGCTCCATAGTTTTCCACATCTTATTTTATAGATAACATGTCAGGGAATACGTGTGTATTTTGTTTAGATTTTTAACACATCGATTTAAATTCTATTTTTGGTTTTACAAAATATACCATCAAAAAAACAGTTCAAAATTTATGTGTAATAATGATTGATCAAAAGTTATTAAAAGTGTTGTATTTAACCTTTCCAGTGCGCCAAACCCCAACTCTCAACTCTATAAGGCCTTAGAGTAACAAGTGATTTTATATTACGGTGCACGCAGAAATTGCTTAATTTCTAATAGCCATAACTAAGCAAGTAATTTAAAAATACGGAAATAAAAAATACGGGTCTCCTTATCTGATGCCTATTATTCATAAAAAAAATTTTGAACCTCCTACGAAAAAGTCGTGTTTTACGAGTGTTCGATTTGACGTGGATTGACCCATGTATGCAGCATTTGTACCAACAAGCTTCAATATTTCGTCTGGGACTGCGCATGAAAAATCTGATATGTTGCACTCACATGACTTTCTCTACTCTTGTACTAACCATTCTTACAAACTCGTTTTCCTATATCTTCTTTGTGTTAGTTAAGATAAACATTTGTACAAATTATCTTATTGCTTATTTCCTTCTACATAGGTGCAAGGGGAATATTAGAGTACAGTAGGCTTTGTGCGATAGTTAAATCTTTTAAAGCTTTCAAATTCCGTTCTCATTGCAGGGTTAACATAACAAATTGAATAACGATGTTCCATTTGACAGAAATACAAATAACAAGGCATATCTCCGAAATGGTCCAATTTATAAAAAAAATATTCAGACATAAATTGTGTATTTTAGAAAGATCTACAGTTTTTCATAGTAACATTTGGTCTATATGTAACCGTTTAACAGTTATGCAAAAGTCGTCCAGAGTAAATAGGAGTACAGAGGTTATAGCCAGAAAATTCAAAATATACATTTCATTTGTCATAAAGATATTTCAAACCTATGGCATTTTAATCAAAATCGTTAGAGACACTTTCAAGAAAATCTAAATTTTCGATAAACTTTCCATGTAAAGGGTAGTTTAGGGCGAAGAATTTTCTTCAAAATCTTCGTGTCGCATCCATGAAAGACATTAAACTTAAATACCAACTTTGGTTTTTAACCAACTTTTCGTTTTTGGGTTATGTTATCCACAGGCTCGAGATACACACACAGACCTTTTTCTAAAAAGTGCCAAAGAATCTAACAACTTGGTGGAATCCATACTCCCAGATTCAAAAGATTCATGAATTCGCCAAAAGGATTATATCATTATGTGGAATAGCTGCAGTAGCGAGATTAAATGATGTATTATTTTAAAGGTACTGGTAGATAAGTAAAAAATGAAAAAGGCTAATGAAGCTTAGAAAAGAGGCCAGAAAAGCTACTTGTAGCTTTTTGGAAAATGTATAGCTCGATAGGTTCTCAAAAAGGCCAGATCTAGCCTTAAAAAGGCTAAGTTGGCAACACTGGTCTCTGCGGACTGCTGCGGACCGTGTGCGGAACACAGAACATCTAGTAGGGCTGCGGACCACGCGGACAGTATTGCCAACCCATACATAAAGAGATAAGCTAGATCGTCGTTCAAAATAAGCCAAAATGCCCAAATATGAACCGAGAAAAAACCTAGGAAAAAAGCTAACGATTTATTTAGCTGTGATTATTAGTTATCAATATTCTATAACAAATTATAAAGTAGTGTTACGTAATACGTAATAAATACAGCTACTTCATTTAGCTGTATGTTAATAACGAATGACATTACCTCATTTACAAGTGGAGCTGCACTTTCTCTGCATCATAGGGGTCGAGTTCTTGAATTTCAGGGAAGAGAATTGAAGTAGTGTGTTCCCCTGGTGTTTTTGAAGTACCCTGTTGCGAAGTACTTGGTGTGTCATCACTCGAAACACTACTATACGAAGCCAATGTCCCTATTTTATTTAATACTTCGGGGAGAAACTGGTCATTTTACAACACTTCCCCATCCGACGAAGTCCTGACCTGATTGCTGTAATAGAATTTAACTTTGAGTTCCCATTCTGTTACGGAGTTTGGTTTTTATTATGTTCATCATGCTAAAAAGTCTCTATCTCGGCATTGCACCAAGGTAGTACCAGCAAGATACTGCAACGTAAGGTAGCTCTTGAAAGGGATTAACGCCCGATGCATCTTTATAACTTGCCACCTCATGCCAGAAACGCAGTGTCTGTCAGGTTTCCTTCCAGGTTACAATAATTAAGTTCTGCCACTGAAATTCTGCTTGTGATTTTTTCAGGAGGAATACTTAAATGTTTCATGACTGGAATAAGGGACTCTTTCACTACTCGCAAAGAATTTTCAACCAACAAGATGGATACTTTTCATAAAATTTTGACATTATCGGGAAGTCATGCCTGCAGTTCACAATGTAGCTTCAACAAAAAGGTGATACACCGCTTCCCAAAATCCTTTTCGTCGTCAGGAGGTAATTTTAAACCCCAAAGTTTCTCCTCCACTTCATAGCCTTACGTATGCCAGTTCACATAATTCTCAAGGTTATCAGTAAGGAAATCTTCTCTGCAAGTTGGAGGTATAATTTTTTTTGCTACACTCTCCACCAAACGTACTAAATCCTTCACTAATTTGCACGGATCTGCCACTTGCGATTCAAATGATTTATTAACCCTTTAGTATTGGTCGAATGAATGCATGATTTGTTTAATCAACATACATAGCATGCAAGAGTGAGGCAGAATAGTCTCTCTCTCTCTCTCTCTCTCTCTCTCTCTCTCTCTCTCTCTCTCTCTCGATTTGGTTATCCTAAACATAGTCTTGAGTTCAAGTCATTGATCAAGTAATCCGACAACAGCACCTTCTATTGAAAGCCACCGGGTCTGACCAATGCCTCCTAAATAACAAGGCCGTACTGCTAATCTTTCCTTCGTGTGTGACGTCATAGGCAAGCGGCGATTCTCCACAGAACAGGAGCCATTGTGGTATTTGGTAGTGCATCTGGCTTTTTTGTTTAGTTGCGTTAAGAAGAGTGTGTGAAAAGCAAATAAAAGTAAATGTGAACTGTTGTTTATAGAACCCCATAATGGTTCTGAAATCATGTATCCCTAATTGTAGAGGGAATTGCGATACTAAGAACAAGGTGCATGTCTTTAAGTTCCCAAAAAGTGAAGCTCTGAGAAGAAATGATTAACAACAATCAAGAGAGACCTCTTTGAGCCCACTAAGAATTCAGTGGTGAGTATTAATACTATACCTTGTTCCACTCTTAGATGACAGTATGGAGTTAAATTGGATATATCTGTCTCTATCTAGCGCATACAAGTTGCCATTAGCCTCGTCCTTTTCTACCTTCGCGCTGTTGCCAGGTTCCTAATAGCATGGTATAAATATTCAGTTGTTATAAATTTCAGGTTTGAACACATTATCCTACGCAGAATTTTTTTCTCTATTAGTTTATATCCTTTTTAGAGTCATTATACATTTCTATAGGCCCATATTTCTTCAGAAAACGTTTTTTTTTTTTTTCAATAGAAGTCCGATATGTGCTGTTTCTATACTGATCACGCACTAACTAACAAACTAACTGCTAGAATGCTTCTATATTTTGTTCTTAGGTAGAGTAAACTATAGTGCTACTACCTGCCCACTTTGAATTCTCTATGTTTACTCAGTTAAGTGCTACAATTTTTTAAATTAAATGTTTTCGGAAATTTTTATATCTGTGCACTGCAAAAGTTACGCAGTGGGAAACCTTTTTGTTATTGAGTTTACATCAGGGAACCAGCGAGAACAAATGTTGACGAGGGTTGGAGAAAGTTTTTAAAATAAACCAAAAGGCTTTAACTTCTTTCTTTCATCGAGTAGGGCAAACAAAAGGTATTCATCTATTCAACGTATTCTCACGCCAGGCCTGACACCGAAGATAGTATAAGGAGCAGCACTAGCATTAGTTCAAAAGAAGTCGGTGTGTAACTGTGTGGAATCTATGAGTTGTTATTGCGTTATTTGTTTAATATTTTTCGTAAATATTTGTAGTTATGGAGGGGGAAGCTAGGAAGAGACAATATGTTGGTAAATTAAGAAGTAATGAACGCCAAATAATTATGAAGGTGTTAGATTATTTTTCAAGTAAAATGCGTGTAAGTAAGGCAGTAAAAGAAACAGCTAAGGCTATCGGGTGTTCAGAAGCAGTAGTGTGTATGATTAAAAAGGAACTAATGAAAGGACCTCTAAGAACGCCATCGAAAAAGAAAGCAAAAAGGGCGGGGAAAAAAGTATATAGTGAATAGTGCAATGTGGAGTGCGGCGAATGGTTCATTCTTTACTGCTTGCAAATATTCAACCCACGGAATATAATTTAGTCACGGTTTAACAGTGGTGAGACCCTACCAAATTTCTCAAGGGCCACTCTTAGTCGGTTCTTACATGATTTTGGGTTCGAATATGAAAGAAGGGGTAACAAGTGTATATCAATAGAAAGAGACGATATCGATATCATCAGATGGCGACATAAATATCTAAAAGACGTAAAAAGGTTTAGAGACCAGGGGAAATCAATTGTTTATTCAGACGAGTCATTTGTAAATCTAGGTCATACAGTAACAAAGGCGTGCAGGGATACCAAAGTTAAAAGTGTCCGTCAAGCAGCAATTGATGGACAAAGTACAGGACTCGGCCACCTCGGGATCGCGCGCGCAGAAAGATTCGCAACTAGTACATGTTGCAACACTGCTCTCCATTTAACGTGTACTGTCATCTAAGGGTGGAACGCGCTTTAGTATTACATTTTAATATAATCAATATTTTAAAATAATCTTTAGTTACATTTTACACAAAAATCAGTTAGAACTGCTGGATAAGTTAAGGTTATGTGACGCAATGCTTTCGGTCTTACAATGCATTTGAAACGATCACAAACGATCTTGTGTATGTTTATGTAGTGCTGTACTCAAAATAACATTATGCCTCGTATAAAACATGTCCGGAGTATAATCTTCTAATAAATAAAATAATCATATGAACATTGTCAACTTCTGGCAGCAGAAAATGCATGCAGATATAGGTTAGGTAAGTCTGTGTCTACTCAGGATAGCTGACTTTAATCATGAAAAGGACCGGATTTATGCACTTTTCTGGTGTTACCTATACTCTTAATGATTCCTGAACATACATATGTGGAATATACTAAGAGCACTCATGTTAAATTTTTTTTGGAATTGCTACCTTTAGTCAAGCTATGAATCCACCGGCAATAATTAGTAATATAAACTGGTTATTTTGCAGTGCCAGAAACTGAGTCTAAACCATTACTTCAGTATTGATTACAGTAGAAAATGTAAAACGTTCACATTTATTTGCATGAAAGATTATAGGATTACATTCTATAGTTAGGTTGTTTAAGCTGCAGTCAGCAAATGGAGTTCAAAGAAGCAGCATTCTTAGAAAACTGTGCTTAGGAACTAAAAGCATACTAAACAGTATGAATAACTCACAACTACCACACACCTATGACTAAAACACACATCCATTGTGACTATGTCACCATGGTTTTTAATGTCATGCATAATGTAAAAGGGACTGCATAAAGAAATAGAAATTTGCAAAGTTCTACTGTTGTAGAATATAGGTACCTACCTATCCTTGAAAAATAATTTACCTATTACTTGATATGACATTAAA